>MJUT01040262.1:7582-22358 GCA_002080005.1 Gigantidas platifrons | reverse complement strand
ACACTGTTTCAGCAGGTCGTCGGCATACCAATGGGTACGAATTGTGCCCCTCTTCTAGCCGATTTATTTTTATACTAATTTGAGTCGGAGTTTCTTCAAAAACTTGTTAAAGATAAGAATATTCATGAAGCTAGAGCCTTTAATTTCACATACAGGTATATTGATGACTTTTTATCTATCAATAATTCTAGATTTGCAGAATTTCTTCCATTGATATATCATCCAGAGCTGGAAATTAAAGAGACCACAGATACAGCTTTATCAGCATCATTTTTGGAGTTATACCTCGAATTTGACGAGTGGTCAACTCAGTACTAAAATTTATGATAAACGAGACGACTTCAATTTTAAAATCATAAATTTTCCCAATATGTGCAGCAATATACCAGCTTCTCCTGCATATGGTGTTTACATCTCGCAATTGATTCGCTATGCAAGAGCCAGTAGCAATTATTCTGATTTCTTGAAGCGTCATCTCTATCTGAAAAACAGGCTACTGTCGTACTGGACCAGGGCTATAAAAATATTCGCCTTATTCGATCTCTTAAAAAGTTTATATTCCGATATCAAGATCTTGTCGAAATATATTCTGTCTCTGCAGATACAATAGTAAAAGACACATTTCCATATAGTGAAAATGTATAAAGATAAGGATTTGGTATACGTGGTTTACAATGTCAAAAATATTTTTTGTGAATGTGTGACATAAAATTGCTTTTGACATATACGGTCGTAATTAAAATACTTCAAAGGACTCATAGTTGATGGTGATGGTTCACGAGATATATTAGATACTGAGTTTGGTACTGTTTGACTGCTATTTTGCCTGTTTTTTCCAGTATTGTTGTAAATGCTGTTTTAGTGACAACGGGAACCTTTGAACCGTAATGGAAGCGAGAGTTTGGCGCGGTAAAATCTGATTCAATCCACCATTTCTTTAGAAATTCCTGTACCAAGTCAGGACCATTGCGGTTTTCCAGTTTCCCGGTTGTTGACTGACTTTGTCTGTTTATTGATTTATGAGTTTTGAATTTCCCTTTGGAAGATTGCTCTGTGTTCGGTAATTTTGTTATTACCCTTATTTTATGCAAAAACCTATCAAAGACAAAAAAAGTAGAGAGGCTGAAGCCTTTAATCTCACTACCGGGTATATTGATGATGTTCTGTCAATTAATAATACGAACTTTGCTAACTGGATTCCATTAATAGAGATTTCAATATAACTGACGAACGAACGTATCTTTCCGTAACATAACGAAACAATGTTAATTTACGTAAAGATTTTTTTTAGGGAGACCTTATTGCAACATTTGTCTTCAATTGCTCATTAAAATTGATTATATATATAATCAATTACACTCATTCATTCATTATCCTATACAATATGTTAAAGATTGCTGAGTTAGATTGCTGTCAAATTATAATACGGAATATATATACCATCTACACACGCTTATACACATGTCTTACATCTATCCCTAGATTAAAAACCTTACGAGACAAGGTAACACTACGACTATTGAAGCTCTTTTTTTTTAATTAAGGAGTGGATGTAGTCGAGTGGTCTAGGGCGCTGGACGTAAGGCTAAGCGAATGGTGCTACAGTGTATCAATGGTGTGGGTTCACATCCCGTCGAGGGAAGAACAAAAATTTGATAGCTTCAAAATCTAATTCAAACACTGTTTGGTTTAATTTTCAGACGTATATATATATTTACACCCCAGGTCTATTGATAAACCATACGCTTTCTATCTCTGAAACTGCCTTTCTATGAATTACTTTATTGTTATAAGAACATGTACAATAGCATGTGTTCACAGGGTGTGACGACAGGGGTTTCTGGAAACCCTTGTCTTCACACCCTATGAGCACGGCATATTGTGCCTACAACAATGAAGTAATCAATTATCACTGAGCTGAAGATAACGCGAAAACTTGATATTGAAAAACTGAAAAAGAAAACATAAAAATCTTGTTAATGAAGTATAGTCTGAAAAAAATCCAAGCAATCGTTAAAAAAAACTAAATAATAATAAATAATCAGGAAAAAACTTGGTCGGGAGAGCAAATGTAAAAGGAAAATACATTATATGTTGGCACCCTTTCAAAAGTTTATCATTGGTGGATCTAGGTGGGGGGGGTTCTCCCCCTTTTTTCGGAAAATTTATTAAAATTTGGTGAAAATTTCCGAAAATGAGACTGTTATTACCTGTTTTTTATTCTGAAGCCAATTTTTAAATTGTCTGGATCCAAGCCTTTAAGAAAACAAAACAAAACAAAAAACATTGACCTGTTAAATGCGCACTTTAAACTGAACAGTTAATTGATAGAAAAATACTTTGTCATATTCAACATATATTCTTACTTACTTTATTTAGCAGTTCTGAGTAATATTTGTGACAATATGGTTAATATTGATTTTCTGCAAAAAAGTTCAGTTTAATATAACACGTCTATCATTCCTGAAGATCAAATGAATACAGGTACATATCGAATAACATCTCTCATTATTAACCAATCAATCTGTTTAATTCTTAATACAACTCAGTCGTTCAATCTATCTTTATAGAAGAGGTACCCAATGGGGAAACCACAAAAATGTATCGATTTATGAAATTTAATGTTTCTGTGTTTATTGTTTTTGTTTTTTATGACATTTTGTAATGAATATTTCGTGTATTTAAAATAACATGGGGCGTAAGCTAGTTATACACTTCGGTATACGGTGTTTCCGGTCGTCGGGGTTTCTAATCAAGAAACACCTATACCTCAGTGTATAACTATTACATATTATGTTTTTCTGGATCTTCACAGGGGATACGGGTACATATTCCCTGTCTGTGTTCTGTATTCCCCGAGCCGAAGAACACAGACAGGGTATACATGTGTATGAACCCGTATCCCCTGTGAAGCCGGAATAACAATTATATTCTGTTAAAGTCTTCTTGTACCAATATTAAAGAGTATTTCACTTTCCGTTTGAGATGCAAATCTGTTTGTTGTTATTTTAGCAGACGATAAATTACTTGTTATCTCCCTTGTTGAGTACAAAGACAAAATGGGGACGGAGATGAAAGATTCCGTAACATGCATCTTTTTATGAAAAGTTTTATTCAAGATCTTTTTATTTATGTTTTAATATTTCTATGTTAAAACAAATATATGAAGCGATAAATAGACGCCATTTTGAAACTGTTTTCAATATTCCCGTCCTTACCCAGGGAATACGGTCTGATATCCCCGTCTTGATTAGCCAATCAGATTGTAGGAATTCATTGGATACTTTACTTTATAACAGAATATATATATATATAGGGGCTGGTATGAAAAGAACAAATCAATTAATTAATTATGTATCTGTATACGTTCGTTGTAGACACCAATACAACGGGAGATGGCGCCGTCGATTTATTAACGCTGCGTAAGAGAAGATTTAAATTTTCCGACGCTTGTTGCTCCAATTAATGTGTCTTCTAGATGATTTCATTCAATAAATATAAATTTGTGTTCAATGTTATTAACCTTTTTCTTGATCAATTCAATTAAGAAATAGCTTTTTATTTTCAGTTTATAAATATATAGATGGTATGGTCGATACTACACACTGTGAAAAATGGACGAACGTTGGTGAATATGATGGAGAGAATAGCGAACTAAATATCACACAACCGATAGTGGATTACTTTCATATCCAATGCAAAAAAAAAAAACTTGCAATAAATGTGTTGAGAATTTTTGATGAAAGAATGAATTGTTCGGGGGACAATATTTAAAAGATTGTGTTAAAATTATAATCGATGCATTATGTTAAAACATAAATATCAAATTTAGTGCGCACGTCTCGTTTCTGGAATAACTCTTAGTTAATGATGGTGATGGTTTACGAGATATATTAGACACCCTCCTAACTGAATTTAGTACTGTTTGACTCTATTTTACCTATTTTGTTCCAGTATTGTAATAAATGCTGTTATAGTGACAACCGGAACCTTTGAACCGTAATGGAAGCGAGAGGTTGGCGCCGTAAAATCTGATTCAATCCACCATTTCTTTAGAAATGCCTGTACCAAGTCAGGGCCATTGCGGTTTCCCAGTTTCCCGGTTGTTTTTGTCTGTTTATTGATTTATGAGTTTTGAATTTCCCTTTGGAAGATTGCTCGGTGTTCGGTAATTTTGTTATTACCCTTATTAATCATGTACGCTCAAAATCGAAAGATTGGAAATCCAAATAATTTAAAGTTTTGGAATCAATAAAAACAAAGGGTATAAACAGGATAGCCTTATATCGGCTAAGGTCACCTATGTCTGAAGGAGGAGCACCTTAGTTTTGTTAATAATTAGATTATTTGGTAACTGTAAATTTCAGTAATAAGTAAATACATCTACTAAGCCATGTTAGTGCAGAAGCACTGACTACTGGGCGGATACTAGAAAAATAATTGCGACATTCCCTGTATAAGATAACGCTGCATTTTCTTTGTGGAGAAAATTGGTGTTAAGCAAATCAAAAGAAAGCACATATACATGTATATTCATTTTATTGTATATCTCACATATTATATTTTTTATTGTTTTTTTTTCATCTTATATCTGTCTATTTCTTTCTTATGAAACGATTTGTATTAATTTTATTTTGCTCTTTTTTGTTGTATTATAGATATTTATTTGTTTAAATTTTGACTTCAAAAGTGAAAGTAATATATTTCGTGCCAATTTTAGTGGATTTCGTATTTCATCAAAACCACGGAATATAATGTCCAACGAAATACACAATGTCCATATTATTACATTTGTTTTTGTGTATGTTGTGCCAATTATGAAACCACGAGTTTTAAGATCCCAGGATCCCAGGAAGTTTACTCGAACCACGATAATTGACATCCATGAATAAAAGTACTCTCACAGTATTTTGCTGCGATTTTGTTTTAGATATATTTTGATCATATGTTAAATATTATCAATGTTTTGAAGTATTCTTGTAATAATCTGTGCTATAATTCTCAAGAAAAAAAGAAAACATTATGATAATCTTGTACAACCAGCGCAATTTCTATATTGCATTAGCAGCGCACGCTAATGGCAATTAAAATTACATATGAAATTGTTGTCATGAAGAATGAAACTGACATTTATTGATTGAAATGCAATTATTTCAAAATGGAAGCAATACAAATAATCACTAAATGATAACATTTAAATCACTATAACACTAATTCGTACCCTTTTCATTAACAATGATATTCATCATGTTGGTTTGTGTCATATGCAACCTTTATTGGTCATTACTGTGTAAGAGATATTGTTTATATCCTTTTAATGTGTTAATGCTTGTGACATTTTAGTGCCATTTTAGGAGACAAGATATAACAGTTTGAGTAAATAATAAGCTTACAGTCTGTTCATGCAAATGACAGAAGTGGTTGATGTGGAAAAGCAAAAATGTTGGGTATTTTGCTTTGCATACAGGTATCGCTTATGTTGCCATGGATAGATGGATTTATTACGCGTCTGAAAACGAACCAGGTTTGTCATATTAGCTTCTTAATGAGAGAACATAAATGTATTAATTACTTGTAAAAGATTTACTGCAAATAGAAATTAATGTGGTTTTCATGAATCGATCGTACTGAGTCAAATTATACCTGCTATATACATGTATACAATAACGGCAGTTTTGATGGTAGAAAAATATACTATTGCTATAATTCCACCTTATATATGAATGCTGTTTTCTGATTGGTTGATAAAAGAGGTATTTTCTACCATGTCCGAGTTTTTTTCCGCTTTTTCACCATCGCAGGGGTATTTGCAAAGCGCTTAGATTAATTTTTATTTAGATAATGCGCTATATAAATACTGTAAATAATAATTATTTGTCCTTGGTAATTCCATATAGCGTGGCATTTGCCTAAGCTCAGGTGACTCGGGAAATTTGCCTCTCCTCTCAACCGGTATTTTTCGCAAATAACCCTCACTAACAGGATATATTTGTATAATATTGCAGTGACTCCGGTAGAACGGATAATGCTATTTATTCTAATGTATCATTGTATGTCTAGATCTTCAAAACTGACATTAGTATTTTTATCGGTAACGTTATAATGTGTTTGCCGTCAGACTGGGCGATAATTTTCAGTATGAAAGTCAGTCCGTTGATACAGACAATTATCGGTAATTTGGTAGTTTCCTTTGATCTTTACTACCTGATAAATTTAGTAGCAAGTTCAGTTGACCACCGACTCGTGATACTAGAAATTATCAGCTGTTGGCCATTTGGCATGCGCCAACACATCGCGGAAGAATCTACCGGACTTTTTTTTTACCAATCGCGCTTTACTGACCAAACCTCATGAATATTGAGGAAAACAACTTCGCGACAATACACAAGGTCATGGAAGGTTAATAAACAAAGCCGAAAAAATATTTGCATTAAAAATATAAATAAAACAGTGTTGTTTCTTGTTTTTTTCACCAGAGCAAAATAAATAACATGCCTGCATATGAATAAAATAAATACAAAAGCGTCTCAACTATGATGTTGCACTGTAAAAATGGAAGACTATCCGGGCTACAGCTATCGTTTTGGTGAATTTCTACAACAAACAAATGATTATGATCCGCCAAATAGCGAACCAGAACATTTTGACATATGTTATCCAACACCATCTCTTTACTAATGATAAACCGTTATTTACCAATAAACAGTTATGGACGTGACATAATTACGGATCAATTATTCACAAAAAAATCATTACAATGACACACAATGAACATATGATTAATATAAGCATTATTAGATAAGAAATGGAACAAAACTGTGTTAGCATCATAATAAACACATGCAATATAAAATACAATACAACTATATCAGTATATGCTGCAGTTACTCAAACCTGTCCAGACACTAAGAAGTGCTACAATTTATTTAAGGGCAACACATAAACAGTATCTAGAGAGTATCTGATAAATATAGTCTCCTGAAATAAGAAAAATGAATTAGAGACATATAATTCCCCCTCCCCCCCAATGGACCAATTCAGAAATGACGTTGCATTATGGGTAAAAAAAAATTACGAGGACGCTACGACGCCATATTTATTGAACCCACGCCCTATTGGTGATAGACTTGTATGAGTTGTTAGATCCAACTACCTAACTCATTGAGCCACCCGGGCCCCCGAGCTCGTCATGACCTCATGGGTCACTTTAGTTTTTTGGCACTGGCACATTGGCGGAAAATAGTTGATATTTACTATGATTTTCAAAGTTTTTTCAATGAACATGAATATAAATATGCTGTGGATGTTATGAGGAATTCGATACATGTATATTTTGAGGAATGTAAGTGCCGGAATAACTTTGTTTTTGAAACTTGTTTCCCATACTTTTGTATGATTTCATAAAAACATGTATTATTCACGAGTTAAGGATTGCATTATTTCTGAAATATCCGTATGAAATACAGTTATGTGCAATATATCTGTTCCCACTCAAATAATTGACTACATATTTAATATAAAACCACATTTTTTCAAATCAATATCCTAAAGTCATTTCTGGTCCGATTTTGATGTCATTTACACCAATAATCTCAGAATTTGTTGCTATTTTTTCTGATAATTTTGAAATAATTTTATGATTAATACTTTTGAAGAAATCACGATTTAAAGACACATTTAAGTTTTTGTGTTCAAAAATAACATAGGTATATAGGGAATAATGACGTTAAAAATTAATATTTGTGTTTAAATCATAATTTCTGAAAAAAACTTAATTATAAATATATTTAAATATTACCAGAACAAACTGCAGGTATATCTGAGTTTAATAGTAAAAAAATTCATAAAATCGGACAAGAAATAAATTCAGGACAATTTTTTGAAAAAAATGTGTGTTTATATGAAATATATAGTAAATATTTTGAGTGGGAACAGATATATGGCACATAACTGTATATGCCAAGGGGATGAATGATTGATAAAAAACGAAGAAACCGTCAAGATAATTTTTTTTGGTTGTTTTGCTCTGACAATCGGCATCAATATTTATAATTATCAAATAAGGCTGTATGTTTGTATATTGTGCAGGTTGACTATAAAGCATTTGAATATCAATATTGCATTTATGTTGTGACATTTTGTCAACCTCTTGCTTTGCTATTTGAAACAAAATTTAGAAGTTCTTTTGGATGGAATGTTCCCTTAAACGTGTTAAATTAGTCTAGATTTTGCTTGTCATACTAATAGGATGCTTAACGTTATAATGTGTAGAACTGTTTTGCTTAAGTATTATTGACAGATTTTAGAGCATCAAGTGTTGTAGTGACATGCTGGGAGGATACATCTTCTGGGAGGTGAAATAGTCCCTCCGACACTCCCTTGGCAATCATTTGAAGACTTTCGCTTCACTCACTACGTTCGTGAAACTCAATTGAAGAAAATAATACTTTCATATTTCTTTCTAATAAAGCAGTTTTATGGCGTATGGGGGACTTTCGTTTCACTCACTTTCATGACTTATGTAGGTATGTATGTTTGCAGAACTATAAAAAGGCTGCTTTGTGTTATTTAAGTATGTTTAACCTCTGTGATGCTTGTTATTTCTGCTTTTAAAACATGAAGTCGCTTTTAATGTTTTAAATGTGGAATGTTTTAAGTACTTAATTTAAATGTATTATTATTATTTTATATCATTATTATGTATTATGCTTGCAACTTGCCCTTGTGCTTTTTATTATGCATGTATTTTTTATGCTATATGTATCTCTATAACTATGATTTTATGTATGTTTAACCATGTGATGATTTGTTAGTTGTTGCTGTTTTAAAATATCAAGTCGGGTAAAGAGCTCTAAAGAGCTCATGTTCTTTGTTGTATTTGTATATATGCTTCCGACTTTAAATAAAAATTACTTTACTTAATACTTTACTCACTACGTAACACGCTCGTGAAACTCATCGGTGTTCGCAAAATTTAACTTCCATTTTCATTTTTTATTCATTTAATTTTTTTGTAATGTAATACAGTTTTATGGGGAACATCGATATCAGAGGTCAACAAATGAGGAATGTTTTGCTTTGATCTGGTGATATATTTTGCAACACAGAAGTCATTCCAGGAAAAAATGTCGTGTTATGCAATGTTTTGTATGTTTTTTTTTGGTAATTCTAGTCAGTTTTCCTTTTTTCATGTGTTGTTAAATGAAAAACACTCCATATATTCCAAAAACTTACCATTTTTGCAGCTTTTTGTGGTCATACAATGATTTCAAATGGAAATGTCAGAATATTTTTGTTGAATTTAGGAGACGAATTTTTGTAGGCGCATGAGCCGTAGCTAGCAAAGATCGGCAAATATTATTTTTTCTTTAAAAAATTCATATCATTTAAAAAATATATGTTTTGACTTGTTTAAAATACAATACAATTATCCCCATTTTAATGGAATACTGAACATAAAAATGTATTCCTGCATATCCCGAGGTAGAAAAATCACATAAATTAAAATTCCGCGAAATGTTTTTGACGACTTTGGCCTATGAATAACATGACGTCATGACTTTGATAGCGAGCTGTCATTCTGATTAATTTAACGATGTAAGCACCCTTTATTGTCTTTTGTTACTTAAATACGATTTTTAGAAGTTCATGATAACATTTTAGTTTTAAAATTATTTATTGGAGACTTTTTTTTTTTTTTGGCATTCTCTCCGTGACACGCCAACTTTTATCAACTTCCTGCCGAAAGGATTTCAATCTCATCATTAGGCAGATGTGTGTTGCATGCGCATGCCAATGTTGCTGTAGAGCTCTCTGTGCTCGCTATTATAGAAAGGTTTGAAGATACCAAAAGTGTAACCAGAAACTGTAAATTGAAGAAGGACAGACAACACAATGGCCAAGAGGACAAACAACGATCTACAAAACATTACATAGAAACATATTATCGAGTACCACGAGCCCCACTAAAAACAGGGGGTGAAGTCATGTCCTCCGGAAGTGTAAGCAATTCCTGTTCCACATGTGACACCCATCGTGCTACAAACCCGATGATATAACGTTTTTTTCTATATGCAATTATTCTACAATAAATAAAACGAATTAATATTTACTTCTTATTTATTAAAGTAAATAATCTCTGCAATATAATGTTTTAGAGAGTTTTACATCGACTTCCCCGCGTTACATAGACATTTAGAGAACACCGAAGGGGCAATCAATAATGCAGAATTTAGAGAAACCATCAACATTGAGTTCACAAGACACATTACTAAGACATTGAAAACAAAACTTTCTTGGTCGTGCTCGTATGGTAGTTGGATTTACAATTACCTATGTAATCATTGATATCACCACTGACGTTGTGAGTTCGAATCCCGCTCAAGCGAGGTGTACTCGATACAACATTATGTCATAAAGTTTGTCAATGACTTGTGACAGGTCGGTGGTTTTCTCCGGGCACTCAGGTTTCCTCTACCAATAAAACTTTCCGCGACGATAAAACTGAAATATTGTTGAAAGTGGAGTTAAGTACCATAACCCTAACCCCGTTAAGACTGTATGGTATTCGCGAGCACCTGGGTTTACCTCCGTGTTTTTGGTGGTGTTCGTGTTGCTCGTCTTTTTTATTTTTCTAACTGTGTTTGTCTCTGTTCTGTATCTTGCTGCTCTAGATTGTCTATTCGGGATTTTCCCTTTGGTTTTCTCTAACTTTTATGTGCAATAAAGTGTCATCGTTTACAACTCGTGTCGGGAGCTCCGTCTGAAGGAAATTAACAGCCGTGGTCATCGAACTTGTTTTCTTTGCAAGCTTTAAATTCTCAGTATAAGTATTATGACAGCGCTTCCAAGCTATCGCGATGTAGACGATAATGATTTTTTTTAGCTGTTACAAAGCTCATTTTGTAATTACCTGAAATAACTTACTGGTCAGACACTGAATAATTTCCATATCAATGGACTCATTATTTGTACACACTGAATCTAATATCAACATTAAAGCCTCTATTGTGACTGTGACTGTGACTGTGACTTGTGACTGTGACTGTGACTGTGACTGTGGCTGTGACATGTAGAACAGCAATAGAAGCGTTGTTTCTGAACAATTTGCTTCTAATGGTACAAATAGAGTCTCTCATGTTCCATTACATCCACGTGTCCTTTCTTACTAAATGTTAAGTGTTTGTTCCAATTATGAACTGATTCTGTTTAATGTGACTGCGTGATTGTTAGTTGACATCAAATATTCACTTTTCTCAGCTATATCACGGTGAAGACGAGGCACATTCGATGAGATGGCAATGAGGTCCGCTTTGTACTAGACAAACACACTTAGTTAGATATTTATAGTGTTGCTTCATTGAAACAATAGTCCAACTTGTTCACATATGGCTCCACTCGGGGACTCATTCTCCTGATTCCGAGGCAACCAGTCGTTGCTCTTACTCCTTAATGATGAGCTCTTAGTTAAGAAGCAGGAAATACCAATATCATAAGTCTTTGGTTTGGCTCGAAAGAGGCTCGAACCAACGATCTACCATAGTCGAGGCGACCACCCACCGATGTGGTCAGTTTTCGATTGAATAAAAGTGATTAAAATAAAATGAAAAATAAAAAGACCACACTGTCGGAACATTCCAAAATACAATCGGAAAATCTTAGAAGAAGATAAAAATCGATACCAGTAATGATTGATTGATTGTTGTTTAATGTCAATTAGGTATTATTTCATCTTTACTCATGACGAGCACAAGATTAAAAAAAAACATATAGATAAAAAGATGGCACCGATATGTAACTTTGGGGGAGGAGGGAATATCAAATTAAAATTTGTTGTTGATGTATTAATGAACAGAGATTATATCATGGAAATCTAGGGCTGTGTTGTGGTATTAACAAAAAACTCGCAACTTTATATGTAACTTTGGGGGGAGGAGGGAATAGCAGATTAAAATCTATATGTATTTGATGTATTAATGAACAGAGATTATATCATGAAAATCTAGAACTCAAATGTGTTGTGGTATTAACAAAAAAAAACACTTTATTTTTCACTGGAGTGCCTGTACCAAGCCAGAACAGTGAGCGGTTATGCATTTGTGTGTTGAGTATATCGGTTTTACCTCTTTCTATGTATGTATGTGTTGAGGATATCAGTTTTACCTCTTTCTATGTATTTGTGTGTTGAGGATATCAGTTGTACCTCTTTCTATGTATTTGTGTGTTGAGGATATCGGTTTTACCTCTTTCCATGTATTCGTGTGTTGAGGATATCGGCTTGACCTCTTTCTGTGTATTCGTGTGTTGAGGATATCAGTTTTACCTCTTTCTATGTATTTGTGTGTTGAGGATATCGGCTTGACCTCTTTCTATGTATTCGTGTGTTGAGGATATCGGTTTTACCTCTTTCTATGTATTTGTGTGTTGAGGATATCAGTTTTACCTCTTTCTATGTATTTGTGTGTTGAGGATATCGGTTTTACCTCTTTATATGAATTTGTGTGTTGAGGATATCGGCTTGACCTCTTTCTATGTATTCATGTGTTGAGGATATCGGTTTTACCTCTTTCTATGTATTTGTGTGGTGAGGATATCGGTTTTACCTCTTTCTATGTATTTGTGTGTTGAGGATATCGGTTTTACCTCTTTCTATGNNTTTGTGTGTTGAGGATATCGGTTTTACCTCTTTCTATGTATTTGTGTGTTGAGGATATCGGTTTTACCTCTTTCTATGTATGTATGTGTTGAGAATATCGGTCTGACCGTTTTCTATGTATCTGTGCGCTGAGGATATCGATTTTACCTCTTTCTATGTATTTGTGTGTTGAGGATATCGGTTTTACCTCTTTGTATGTATTTGTGTGTTGAGGATATCAGTTGTACCTCTTTCTATGTATTTGTGTGTTGAGGATATCGGTTTTACCTCTTTCTATGTATGTATGTGTTGAGGATATCACTTGTATCTCTTTCTATGTATTTGTGTGTTGAGGATATCGATTTTACCTCTTTCTATGTATGTATGTGTTGAGGATATCAGTTTTACCTCTTTCTATGTATTCGTGTGTCGAGGATATCGGCTTTACCTCTTTCTATGTATGTATGTTTTTAGGATATCGGTTTTACCTCTTTCTATGTATTCGTGTGTTGAGGATATCGGTTTTACCTCTTTCTATGTATGTATGTTTTGGGGATATGGGTTTTACCTCTTTCTATGTATTTGTGTTTTGAGGATATCAGTTGTACCTCTTTCTATGTATTTGTGTGTTGAGGATATCGGTTTTACCTCTTTCTATGTATGTATGTGTTGAGGATATCGGTCTTACCGCTTTCTATGTATTTGTGTGTTGAGGATATCGATTTTACCTCTTTCTATGTATTTGTGTGTTGAGGATATCGGTTTTACCTCTTACTATGTATGTATGTGTTGAGGATATCGGTCTTACCGCTTTCTATGTATTTGTGTGTTGAGGATATCGATTTTACCTCTTTCTATGTATTTGTGTGTTGAGGATATCGGTCTTACCGCTTTCTATGTATGTGTGTGTTGAGGATATCGATTTTACCTCTTTGTATGTATTTGTGTGTTGAGGATATCAGTTGTGCCTCTTTCTATGTATTTGTGTGTTGAGGATATCGGTTTTACCTCTTTCTATGTATGTATGTGTTGAGGATATCGGTCTTACCGCTTTCTATGTATTTGTGTGTTGAGGATATCGATTTTACCTCTTTCTATGTATGTATGTGTTGAGGATATCGATTTTACCTCTTTTTATGTATTTGTGTGTTGAGAATATCAGTTTTACCTCTTTCTATGTATTTGTGTGTTTATGATATCAGTTGTACCTCTTTCTATGTATGTATGTGTTGAGGATATCGATTTTACCTCTTTCTATGTATTTGTGTGTTGAGGATATCGGTTTTACCTCTTTCTATGTATTTGTGTGTTGAGGATATCGATTTTACCTCTTTCTATGTATTTGTGTTTTGAGGATATCAGTTGTACCTCTTTCTATGTATGTATGTGTTGAAGATATCGGTTTTACCTCTTTCTATGTATTTGTGTGTTGAGGATATCGGATTTACCTCTTACTATGTATTTATGTGTTGAGGATATCGGTCTTACCGCTTTCTATGTATTTGTGTGTTGAGGATATCGATTTTACCTCTTTCTATGTATTTGTGTGTTGAGGATATCAGTTTTACCTCTTTCTATGTATGTATGTGTTGAGGATATCGGTTTTACCTCTTTCTATGTATTTGTGTGTTGAGGATATCGGTCATACCTCTTTCTATGTATTTGTTTTTTGAGGATATCAGTTGTACCTTTTTCTATGTATTTGTGTGTTGAGGAAATCGGTTTTACCTCTTTCTATGTATGTATGTGTTGAGGATATCGGTCTGACCGCTTTCTATGTATCTGTGCGCTGAGGATATCGATTTTACCTCTTTCTATGTATTTGTGTGTTGAGGATATCGGCTTTACCTCTTTCTATGTATTTGTGTGTTGAGGATATCAGTTGTACTTCTTTCTATGTATTTGTGTGTTGAGGATATCGGTTTTACCTCTTTCTATGTATGTATGTGTTGAGGATATCGATGTTACCTCTTTCTATGTATTTGTGTGTTGAGGGAATTGGATTTACCTCTTTCCATGTATTTGTGTGTTGATGATATCAGTTTTACCTCTTTCTATGTATTTGTGTGTTGAGGATATCACTTGTACCGCTTTCTATGTATTTGTTTGTTGAGGATATCGGTTTTACCTCTTTCTATGTAT
>MJUT01040253.1:102322-112747 GCA_002080005.1 Gigantidas platifrons | reverse complement strand
CTTTGACTATTTCAATTACGGAAGACGGACCGCAACCAGGAAAAAATGAACACCTGAATGAAATAGTGTTGTAATTAAAGATCATGTGCGTGATATAGAAGTTTAAAAGAATTTCAATGGTTATTATAATTTTGATATCAATTCGGTTGTATTTCGCTTTGACTATTTCAATTACGGAAGACGGACCGCAACCAGGAAAAAATGAACACCTGAATGAAATAGTGTTGTAATTAAAGATCATGTGCGTGATATAGAAGTTTAAAAGAATTTCAATGGTTATTATAAATGAGGTTGAAACAAGTCACATTTTGATATCAATTCGGTTGTATTTCACTTTGACTATTTCAATTACGGAAGACGGACCGCAACCAGGAAAAAATGAACACCTGAATGTAATAGTGTTGTAATTAAATATCATGTCCTTGATGTACAACACTGAAAACTATTATTATTATAAATTTTATATCCTATTTTTTTTATAACCTGACGATGTGCACGCCATGGCGTGACAACGTATATGCAGCTACGCCTCTGTGATTTCTTGATAATACCAGAGAGGCAACTTGTCTGTAACAATTTTGTAACATTTTATTGAACAGACATTAAATATTTATTACAACGACATTAACAGAGAATATCCTTTTTTTCATCTCAAAATTATTTTTTTCTGTCGAAATTGTGGTACGGTCTGCCGTACCAGCCAGAAAAAGTGGTACGGTCGGAACCGTACCAACCGTATCGGGTGCTACGGCAGTGAGTTGCAATGAGGCCTATAAACCCTTCAACTATGAATATAATATTATGCCTCACGGCAAGTTCAAGATTGCCTCTAATGTGCCTTTTGCTTTGTTTTGTTTGATGTTTATAATTAGTTAGCTAGAAATCAATTATAATTAGTTAGCTAAAAATCAACAGATAAAGAACTTATTTATTGTTAATTGCAATTGCCTTTTCTTGTCAGACATAATTTGTTTTGAAATATTGACGTCACGCAAAAGGGGAATTTCGAAGCTAACTTACAATTCATATAAGGTAAGGTGCCATTTCCGTCAGTAACTGAGTCTTAGTCTGTTAACTTATTTATTGTCCCTTTATTGAGAACATGGAAATAAAATTTAATTGTCTTTATATTTTTTTTTTGCATATATTTTTTACCGAGGCAGCTGCCTCGGTTGCCTCAACGTAAGCTACGCCTTTGGTGTGAATTGCTTCAATCTCCACATATCACTAGGTCAACAGTTATCATAGATTAGTAGGTGATGGTAATCATTCATGTAATTGGCTAAGTGGGGTGTTTGCAAAATTTCACTGGAGGCAATTTCTTGGCATGGAATATTTAAAAATATTTTTAAAATCATGTAGATTTTCTAGGATGCTGCCATTGTTTGTACTACATTTTCCTATTTGCGTATCACGTGATACACATTCCACAAATTGATGACGCGTTATCGATCAATGCTATTACGAGCACGTCCTGTTTTTTGAATCACAGGTGCTCGTTTCAGATTTCACGCGCTTATTATATAACGGCGGGGTTTCTAGACGTCACTGTCAAAGGAAATGAGCACAGATTCAAAAGCTTGTACAAGTGGGAAAGTGTTAAGTGACATCTTTATATTTATATAATGGTGCCATGTAAACATTTTGGCATCTGTGAAATAGAATACATGTACATGTTTGATGGGAGGAGTCTGAGACATGTTTTGACCATCATAACTGTAACATCATAAATTAATTTGGATAATAAAATTTTAGAACTTTACATTGGATTTATAAAGTAAAAGCCTCTCGTTTAAATAAGATCATTACTTAGTGTAAAAGTAAGAGCATTACACACTGATCATAAGTTCCATTTCGTTTAAACTTTTTTAACTGCATACTGCAATGACTAGAATAAAGGATCATAAAGAAATGGTTGATAAAATATATTCTCTCTCTAATTATCGCTGTTCCTTCAATTCTTGTTCTCTTTCGTTTTGCTGTTTTCTTTCCTCCAAAATTCGAATCATTTCCGTACCAGAAACTGCTTTTGGAAGAGTAACATGACGTTTCCTTTTTCTGACAGTTTTATGCTGACTTGGCATTAAAATTGCATTCTCAAAATTGTTTCTTAATGTCAATGTGTTATAATATTTTTTGTTCTGATACCAGTGAATTACCAATTTTATTTGTTTTAAAATGTATCTTTATTCAAAAATTTTTTTTTCCTATTCCAATAAAATATATTTTGAAGACCACTTTCCCATTCTTAACCACAAGGATGAACTATGCAGAAAATTCTATGTAGAACAGAGTTCATATATAAATATAATCATGAATTACCTCTCTTATCAAAATAGTGCATTACAAAAAATGTCATTTGAAGATATGTCAAGCTGCTTCTTTTTGTTTTTTGTTTTTTTGTTTTTTTGTTTTTTATTATTTCATGATTCCGCTAATGTTTCCAAGTCGACAATTTTGTTGTCATAAAATATTATCTGTGGCTTTTATTTTTGGGATCTTTGTTTTGTTTTCGTTTACTGTACCACTTGAATTGCAAGCCATGTTGAAGTACATTATAAAAGCCACCACAATATCAGATGATAACAAAGTATTTCATTTCGCAATTTCACACATTTCGTTTACATATTTAAAATTATTTAAGTCTGGGAAATAAGCGTGTGTGTAATTAAAAAATTAGACAACTTGTCAACCACATCATTAATAGCCATTTTTTTGTTTGATTGTCTTGATTGACATCATTATCAACTTCAAAGGTGGGTTTATTGAATTGTTAATTATATTTTGATCGGCAAGGTGTCCGTGGCTGAACTTGGATTTTTCTGAGGACAGGTTCGATTCTTCTGGTCATTATATTTTTGGATGATTTTTGTTTTATCTCCTAAATGATCACTATTCCAGAAGCCAAAAGTACATGAAGTAGTCAACGCCGCGATATTTCCAAATCTGTTTGACGTTACCGAAATGGATACGGGGTGGGCATGCCGATAAAATACAGTCAAAATCCACACTCTAGTGATTTAATGCAGTGTCACGCTAATTATCTTTTCGAGTCTTCCCTAGACTTTTTATTACATTTCTTGATCACCCGTGAAATCATGATTAATTGCCTTCTTTGATCATGAGAGTTTAAAGAAAACCTTATGCTAATAAATGTTGGTAACTGGCAATTAATTACTATTTCAGGTGTTGTAAAGAAATGTTACAAACATCGAACAGTTTATTGGTTTGAAATTGCATGAAACGACCAGAATACGCTTTTCTAATGATATTTGTTGGCATGAACATTTCTCGTCACGGCATAGCCAGAAATCATGGGTACTTTTGCTCATGAATATTCATAAACCAAATCGCTTCATGTATGACGTCAGCAAATAAATGTTGAACCATATTTGGAAGACCCTGATCAATATGAACTCTGATGAAAACTCGTATCTATTTTTTTTTTAAATAATATTTCATCACAGTTTAGATCACATAAATAACTTGATAATTATTTGTGATCGTATCAAAATTAATTGTCATCATATATGTTCATTAGGAATCCGATGATGTGTATAAAAGATCGAAAATATATTTAAAGCACTGCCCCCCCCCCCTTTTCATGATCACATTAAATAAATAAAAATATGTAAATAAAAAATGTATTTGTGCATTTTTTTTCAATTTCTGTCCCACATAAGTATTAGTATGTCATTGAAATTGTTTAGTATATATATTGTTAGATTTTTTTAATGTGTTTATTACAAGTATTCAATGTTTTGTTGATATTGTGTAATAAACATTCATCGAATTCAAATGTATCATAATAAAAAGTTTATTCACCCTTCATGAAGCCTCGATTTATATACAGGGACGTAGCTGTGCACGCCATAATTCCTTTCGACGAGATACAAAATGGTGCGATCTGGGGCCATTTCAGGGTTTCATATAACATAGAATCAAGCACAATTTTAATGACTTCGATAGACAAGAATATCTTAAAATTGTCAAAAATCTGCCCTTCGTGTCTTAGCAGATTTGTACAAGTCCACTTCAAAATCTCAGTGAATATGCATCAATCCCAGGGAAGATGATAGCCTGTCATTCTTCACAGTCGAACTAACACAAGTTTTCAAACGTCTCAGTACACTAAATGACATCTCAGCAGTAGCTCTTGCTACTGGCATGCTTAACAAACACATAATATTATATCCATAGAAGGATACAGAACTAGATTTACAGAATCTAGGATGGTAAAAAGCAGGACATATGAGAAGAGGGTTCAGCCGGTACATCGGTACGGGGCCCGGAAATCCCCGAAAGGGCCCGTGAATCTCTGAAGGGCCCCATAGCCTTAGTCATTGGCGTTTTATTTTCATTTTTTTCATTATTTTTTTGTATTTTCAGCTCAAATCCACAGCTTTGAGAGAAGCTTCAGCCTGTTCTCAGACTTGGGGCCCCAAAGCAGTATTGTTCCGCCTTGTAATATTTCACTTAGTACAGTTACTTCAGTAAAAGGTGAGGGGGTTAAACTAGTTGGATTATAACTTGCCATGTCTTAAGAAATACCAATATAGCCACATCTCCTCTGAACTGTCGATCGAGAAAAAAACCCATAATATACTAGAAAGGTAGCATGTGCATCGTACTTGATAAATTCGCAATTAATATTTCCAATGTACAATAGCGACTTCCGCCCAACATGAAAACAGGACAGATTGATGTACTTGATAAATCATCCCACCCCCTCTCCCCAACGTATGAAAATAGAAATAGCTTTATGTGATTTAAATACGTACTAACTGCATTACATGTAAACTGCATGATGCTGTTCGATAAAGACCTTTAACTAGAACAGGAACAAATGAATACCTGAATGAAATCGTATTGTAATTAAAGATCATGTGTACGTGATATAGAAGTCCGAAAAAAATTCAATGTTTATTATAAAAGAGGTTGAAACAAGACACATTTTGATATCAATTCGGTTGTATTTCACTTTGACGATTTCAATTACGGAAGACGGAACGCAACCAGGATAAAATGAACACCTGAATGAAATATAGTATTGTAATTAATAAAAGAGATTGAAACAAGTCACATTTTGATATCAATTCGGTTGTATTTCACTTTGACGATTTCAATTACGGAAGACGGACCGCAACCAGGAAAAAATGAACACCTGAATGAAATAGTGTTGTAATTAAAGATCATGTACGTGATGTATAACACTGAAAAATATTAGTATTATAAATTTTATATCATATTTTTTTTATAACCTGATGATGTGCACGCCATGGCGTGATAACGTACATATGCAGCTACGCCTCTGATATATTTTCTATATATCTTCTTCTTCTTCTTCTTCTTCTTCTTCGTTTACGGAACATCCATCAACATACTGATGATTATTTTCCGGCGCATGCCTGGTTTGGCATTTAATAAAGTTACATTTTTAGTATATTTTACAATTTTACCATTTTTATGACAATTTAAATTATTTTTTTTTGCATTTTTTTTTCATTTTTTTTATTTTTTGTGTATAAGATAAAAACAAAATGAGTATTTACTGTAAGTGTGGGAATGTTTCAAGGAGCAAACTGTGAGAAAGTGCTTCCTTGAAAGTGTCGGTAGTGGTAATATTGGCTATGTTTTTGACTGGCTTTTTGTGAGGATGTCTTGAGCTGGGATAGCAATTTGGTGGTTTATAACTTTGTGGAACATTTGCAATCTTGTTTTAAGTCTTCGTTCTTGTAAAGATGGCCAATCTAAGGTGTTTATCATTTCAGATACACTGCTGGTGTTGTGAAATCTATGGCAAATATAGCGTGCTGCTCTTCTTTGTACTTGTTCAATTGCTTTGTTATTTTCGATTGTGTATGGGTCCCAAACTGTGCAGCAGTATTCCAATTTCGGTCTTACAAAGGATTTGCATGCCCATTCTTTGACTGTTTTCGAATTTATTTTTAGATTTCGCCTGATAAATGATAGTGATCTGTTTGCCTTTCCTATGGTTTGGTTGATATGTGTGTTCCATTTAAGATCTGAAGATATTGTGATGCCTAAATATTTTGCTGATTTGACAGATTTAAGAATGTGCCCGTGCATGTTGTAATAGAAGTGATGTGGTTGTTTTTTGGTGGTTACTTGTAAAATATTGCATTTGTCAGGATGAACCGGTGTCGACAATGATTCACAGGCATTTGACCGATGGACCTTAATTTCCCCGTGTTTGCCACGGGGGTACGTATTTTAGGGACATTCGGATTGTGAGACATAGCAAAACAAGTGCAAACTCATTTATTATATAGCTGTGGTCCATCAAACTGTTAATAATAAAAAAAAAACATTTGTGTTGCATATTTAAAGTATGTTAATATAACTACTTTTTTGGCAATTTGTTTCAGAAAGGATTGTGTTCAATAAAATTACTATATATATGTAGAGTAGTTGCAGGTATCTAATAGTACCCTTTATTGTAGTAAGCATTTTTATGAATTAGATTTGATGTGACTTGTGTTGACTTTCAGTTTTAGTTATGGGATGTTTTTGGCAAAAATTTGAAAACAAAGACAATTTATATTTGCCAGTAAATCCCTTGTGCTGTGAAATTTATGCCCTATGTATCACTGTATGGTAAGTGTTACGGCTACGGTTGTTTGGTATCGCTTCCGGTTTTTATGGAGAATTGAACTGGCAGGACAGGTAGACACAAAAGTACGTTTTTCTTTGAATATAATAAACTATACAAATTAGGAGCATAATGTATCGATTTGTCATTGATTTTGCCACGTATACTTACCATTTTTATAACTCAATACGTGAAATTTCTTCTGAAATACGTTAATAAACACGTATCGAAAGCGTCGATTTGCAAATTTTTTCATTTCATTCCTCGTTTCTGTACAAATAGTCGAATGTCAACGCCTTTTTCAAGGTTCCTCATTAATAACAATCTATTCCCATTCACTTTCAACTGTATACCTCAGACAAATCTCAAGAATAACGACACAAGAACCCTTTATTTACCACGGGGGTCGGTAGCTAGTGTACGTGTTTGGTTTACTGCATGAACTTTGTTTAGTACGGTTTGGTGACAAGCAGGTGTACGGTGTGGTATGAAAATCTGTTTGTTTGTAAAACTGATTACTCCGATTCTACTGAAAGTGAGGATTCAAATTTAAGATTGTAGCTTTGCAATTTAAGTTGAAGGTAAGAATCTCGATTTTGTTTTATCCTACTGGGATAATCAGCTAATACATCTAGCCATTTTCATATATTTTGAATTATTTGAAATAAATAATTTTTTACCCCCTCCCCATCTTTTCAAGTTAATTTGTTGGTTCCTAAATAGTCGCCTACCAATTTTAAAGACTTTGATATGATTCGGTCGAATATACCACTTAGGCGGTTCCAATTTTCTTGACATGTCTGTAACACAGGTGCTCGTGGCACGGACTTACCACCCCTCCCCCCTTTATTTCTAACTTTCTGTTTACAAATTTATTTTCAATAATATTTCTTTATTTCTTTATTATTTCATCTCTTTTTCCTTATTTTAACTTGTTCGTGTCAATATTCATATAATCTTATATTAATATCAAATTGCATGTGTCGACCCTATATAGATACTAATAATCCACAAGGCAAGCGGAGTCAACTCCGCTGGTTTAGAAATCCTACCCCTGCTCGCTTCGAGTACATTTATTGCACCTTATTTCCATTATGCCATTAAAACTAGGACATGTATCCATTCCTAAAAGACCCGTCTTTCCGCCCCTATTTTAGTTTTGTGCATACGATAGAAAAGTTAAAAAAAATTATTATTTTTGCGCAATATTTTCTGACCCTATCGTTGAAGTTAATGCAGTGGTACGTCACTTCCGTCTAAGGTGGGCCATTATACGAAAAATTTGGCAATAAATGTGTGAAAATCTTAAAATTCTGGAGAACTGAGCTATCGTATGCACAAAACTAAAACAGAGGCGGAAAGACGGGTCCTTTAGGAATGGATACATGTCCTAGTTTTAATGACATAATGGAAATAAGGTGCAGTAAATGTACTCGAAGCGAGCAGGGGTACGATTTCTAAACCAGCGGAGTTGCTTGACTTGTGGATTATTTAAGAAATAATTCATAGAAGCCATATGTATATATTGTTTTTACCACGGGTAGGCCCTCTATGTCACGAAGTTTTACCCCGAGCGTTAGCGAGGGGTAAAAAGCTGATATAAAGGGCCTACCCGTGGTAAAAACAATATATACATATGGCTTCCATGAATTATTTCGATTCTAATATGTAAAAATTGGTAAAATATCGTTATAAATTGTCGATGACGTCATAAATTACAATGGGTGTAGGTATATATTATTTTTACCACGGGTTTGGTCTCAAAGCGTTTGAAGGACGTCATATTAGAATAGTATCTATATAGGGTCGACACATGCAATTTTATATTAAGATAAGATTATATGAATATTGACACGAACAAGTTAAAATAAGGAAAAAGAGATGAAATAATAAAGAAATAAAGAAATATTATTGAAAATAAATTTGTAAACAGAAAGTTAGAAAGAAAAAAAAGGGGGGGGGGGATAAGTCCGTGCCACTAGCGCCTGTGGTCTGTAATGGAGAATCCTTTTGATACATTGTATCTTCATTTTTTAGAATTGGGTTTTTGTCTCACTTCAAAAAGTTTCTGCTCTAATACCTCAATAAATCAAGAAACACACCTAATATGTCAATAATATTTGGTGCATCAGCTTAGCTCAGTTTCCTGATGATTTTAAGTGTATACCCCTGCATTCACGGTTAATCGACTTTGACACAATATATAGTAATGATAAAGTTTCTGTTCACCTCAGTTAAACAAGAACCATGTATAATAGGTCTATGATATTTGATATGTAGTTCAATTAGCATCAATATATATTTTGGGGACAAAATAATTTATTTTGAGGTTGAAAGAACACAGTTTTAATATTCTATATAAGCAGAGTTAAAATTTGAAATGCCAAACTATTTTTATTTTCAGTCCTGACTAGGCCAAGATATTTATTTTCAGATTTTTGGCGACCAAGATATTTATTTGAAAAAAAGTGCCAGCCCCCTCGAAATTAAATGGTCGTCCCCTTATGTGTTACTGACAATAACTCAATTGTGTATACATGTATCTTTTTAGATGGAGACTGAGACCATTCACGGACTAGAGGAATCGTTTCATGAAGTTCTAGTTGACGATAATGGAAATGAGGTGCCTGTGAATGACAAAAACATTTATGTGGTCATTGCGGGAAAACCTTTCAGACTAGATCAGGTTTGACTAGAAATGAACGAGGACATACAAGAGAAAAGCCATATACTTGTGACATTTGTGAGATGCAATTTAATGAAAGAGGTAACTTTCAAGGGCACTTCAATTCTCATGCTAAAATGAAATCCTTCAAATGTGATAAATGTGGTAAATCTTACCAGTATAGGTCGTCACTATTACGACACACACTGTCGTGTAATGGTTTGGAAGTTGTAAATACACTCAACAGCTTCGAATGTCCAACTTGCAAAACAACTTTTCAACGGAAAGACACACTATCGGACCACATACACGGGGTTCACCAAAAGAAGCAAAAATATAGGTGCAACAACTGTAATAGAAGATTTCTGTGGAGATCGAGCTTAGCTCGCCACAAGTGTTAAAACATGTGATAGATGTACTTTAGTCTTTATCATTTGGACGTTAATGTTTTTCTTTTTTTTTGCTTTTTATGAAAAGGGAGAAAGATATTCTGTTATTATATTTTTTAAATCTACGTGGTTCTTTTTACTTTTGTTTTGTTATAATCTACATTTTGTTATTATTTTTATATTGTTGAATGTATCAAGGAAGATATTTTAGAAATGTTCATTTTTTATTAAAATAATTTGTACAATTGAACTGTAGTTGTTTAACAATAGTGCACAGTTTGACTACAAGTCTTCTAGCTTTAAGCCTCTTCTAGCATGTGGAAGTATTTTTGTTTCATCCCTTCGATGAAACTGACGAACAGGCTTGCATCCTCTTGCGGGATGATCTGGCTCTGTTACATCTCCAGTTTTTCGCTTTTTCTTCCCACGTGTTCTTCCAGCTTTGTCAAATTCATGATCCCTGAAGTAATAAAAGTTAAAAGAAGAATGAACTAGAGGCTCACATGAGCCTGTATCGCTCACCTGACATAACTAAGTTTGGTCCAAATCTGTTCAGTGGTTTCAAAGAAGAAGATGAAAGTATGAAAAGTTTACAGACGCGGACGACGACGACGACGGACGCAAAGTGATGACAAAAGCTCACATGACCCTTTGGGTCAGGTGAGCTAAAAATGAATTTCAGCTACAGAAATTAATGTCGTATTGTGCACCTTAAATTTTTATTAAAAAACACAACATACTTTTTATGTCCCGCCCAC
>MJUT01040253.1:28866-47904 GCA_002080005.1 Gigantidas platifrons | reverse complement strand
TTAAGGATTTATTTATCAATAATGAAATGTGGATTTCAACATTATATTTGGCTTACTTCAACATATTATTAAAACATGAAATTTAGATAATTATAACATATAGGTATGCTATTTCTGGTATGTGAATTCGATTCCCACCCAGGGTGTCAACTTGTACCTATATGCCGGTATATATAGCATGTCATGTTTTCTTTATTACAAGTTCAGAGTGTTTGTTGACCTGTTTATTTTCAAATTCTTTTGGATTTTGCTTACTTAAATTTAATTAATATTTGAAATGTCTTAACAAACATTACAGTACACTATTGATAGTTATACATGGTACAGGTAAGTACTGGTGAACAATGGAGGAGACTACCCTGTGCCTCCGCCAGAAATATGCATCCTTACATAATTGAATTGGATTTTTTCGCAGCTATATAATATTTACAATACCATTATGTTGGGAGTCAAATAATTTTGTTTCATTTTGCAATCTTAAACTGGCACTGCCAATATGCTTAAGAACCTAATTAGGGTCCCGTCATGAAAATGGCGGCGCCCTATAGTAATCAGTCTGTCCGTCAGCATTTCCTATTTCGTACAAGTTTGCTTTGACCAACATTAAGCATCACATGGGGAAACCCCCTTTCGATTTTGGAGCGTTCTTGATTTTTCGTTTCCGAGTTATTGGACTTAGCGGGCAATGACAGTGATGATATCTATTGTACATTTGTACTTCATGAAGACTGATACAATCTCTAGTTGGGTTGTTGTCTCTTTGACACATTCCTCGTTTCCATTCTTTATTCTATGATTAGATGTATAAAAAATATTATACTTATAAAGGCATCACAATATATGTTTCATTTTTGTTGCATTATTTCAATGCACATTATATTTTAAGCAGGAGCTATAACAGCAAGTAAAGTGTTTCGTGTCATGCAGTTCAGCGACAGTACAAACCAATATTGTAAAACCCTTTTATCTGAAATCATGAGGTACAATGTCAAAGACACTTCTCATATACCAGCAATACAGTGGGGGAATCAAGCATGAATCTACTGCTTTAACAGCCTTCTTAAAAGAATACAAGAAAACTCACAATGTAGTTGAAGTTTTTACACCAGGTTTAATGACTCTTAAAATGTTTCCATACATAAGGGCATCATCAGACGCTGTGATCAGCTGCGCATGTCATGGGGCTCCAATTATTGAAGTCAAATGTCATTTGAAAATAAGACACCTTCCTCCAGGACAAGCTGTTGCAGAAAAAAAATTGACTGCTGTAAGAAATGATGGCACGCTTGAGTTAGTAAAAAAACATAACTATGGCTATTACCAACAAATTATGACACAGTTAGTTGTTAGTCAAGAGATGAGAAATGCCACCTTAGTAGTATGGACAAAATGTGGTTTTCTAAATATTGACCTGGAACTAGATAATGCCTATTGGGAGCAAAGTATATTACCAAAAGTAAAAAAATTCTTTGAATCCATGGTTCTACCAGAGATTTTAACTGGACAGTTGAAAAATACACTGGATTCACGTGACAAAAGCCCCATCACACAAGAGGAAGAAATGGAGACTAGTGCAAGTACAAGTTCCAAATGTGACCAATATTCCTCATCAATGTCTTCATCAGGTAAATTTGTTGATATTCTACAATGTACAATAATACAATAATTGGATGACCCAGGCATATGACACAATATGTGTCTAATAGAAACTCATCAGTGATGCTCTGTGCTATAACAATGAACATACACAACATGAATAATTTGAAAAATCATTATTTTCTTGATAAGCAAAACCATAGCCCGTAAGTCTGTTTGAACATTTCAGAATTTTGCATTCAATGTCAAAACTGATCGTGATAATTAGGCAGACTTTGTCCCTATTCTACTACATCTTACAATGTCATGAATGTTAGGGGTCAAGTTTAACAGCAACCACTAATGGTAGGTTAGTGATATTTAGTATGCACTTGTATTTGTATTAGGACCAGTACATTGTAATCCCAAACTTAAACATTTTTACATATAAGGCTAATGAAAAAAGAAATGGATGTCACACATATTCATATTTATTGACATATCTATTTGATGAAGACTGTTTGGATTATTTAATAATTATAAAAGTGTTGTAAACTGGTTATTAGTTTTATAATACACTAGTTTTGTTTCTTGATACACTACTTCAGTCATAATTTATGGGTTTAGTATTTACTGCTTTATCTATATTGCCACAATATGTTGCATAGCACAACCATGCTTTCTTTTGAATACTTAATGATAGGTTGTCATTAAATTAATCTAATTAATGTTATCTATAAGAAAGAGGCATGTTATTTTAGTTGGGGAAAATTCTTGTTTAATCAAGTATAAGCAAGTTTTCTGTTACCTTAACTCTGGAAATTCTTTGTGATTACTTTTTTGTTTTTTTCATTTGCAGATGATGATGAAAACACAAATGCTGCTGATGAGAGAGCTATATCATCACCAAATGATGCCATCTGGAATTTAGGTTGTGCTGCATATTGCAGAGACCACAGAAGTCCAAATTACTCTAAAGTAAAAGGAAAGATGTTGGCGTGTAGAGTTAATTTCTTGTGTCCTCGTAACACTAGATACCACTTGTTTTGCGAAGGGTTTAGAAGGATTTGCCAAGATTATGAGAAGAAAACATACATTTGCCTTCGGTATAGGCCAGTTGTGAGATGTTGAAAATGACAAATGGTTTTTTTTATTAATATTTTGGTTTAATTGTACATGTGCAGTACAATTAAACATAGTTCTGAGGTCTATCACTAATAATAATTTCTGATTTTTTTTCTAATTTGAAGATTTATTACAGTAACAATGAACTAATCTTTTTTGATAGATGAAATACATAGTTCATTCAAATTCAATATCATTTACAAAACTTCTGTTTCAATCCAAAGGGACATCATTTGTACATAAAGCACGATTAAATTTCACATTTCCTTTACTTTCTTGAAAATGTGGTCTGCGACCTTTGATTTTTAAATTGAAACTCAAAAGTGACATTGTCTCAAATTTTCAAAAAAATTAACACAAAAGCAGGCCTGACGACTTGGTGCTTTTATCATAAAATTTAATTGTGTACATCTTAATCTATCTCTAGGTTATATATCTTTTTTAAAATCTATCATTGTTTTTTAGACCCAGTACTACCTGAATTGGAAAAAAGATTATTGAAGTTTTTCATGTACCCAGATAGTTAAATTGTTAACTTTGATATACATTATATGGTTATTTTCTCACAATAGGGGTTTGAAAGTTTATTAAGTACCCACAAACTGTGAAAATTTGTTCAGCAAGTTCTTTCATTGACAATTTTAACTCTCCATCTAAAATGTGAAATGTTTTGATCCTCTGAATTGCATGTTCGACATGGATTCTCACTTTTGAGATGTCCTCCGATTTTGATGCTTCGGTGCTGGTCAATTGTGCCCTCTCGGCACCCTTAAAAGCTGGCATATGCAGTTTCACTCCCATATCGTTTATAATTCCACTTATTAAGAAACCCCTATCGATCATGACTGAACCTTTCGAAACTTCTAAGTTGCATAGAAGATCTTCAGAATCTGATGTAATAAATTTATCCGATGCACGACCACCATACATTCTGCTCATATACGTAATTCCCATTTGGGGGCTTACTCCAACTAAAAACTTGAAGGTGTTTTGGTGCTTATAGTTAGAAAACACTTGTTTTCTCGCGTCAAGTTTAATTGGGTTCTGGACAAATACCTCGAAACAGTCGATAATGACCTGAACATCTTAAACATTTTTCATGGTTTCTGACTGATTTTCTATAAGTACCTGCCTAGATAGTAGCTCACACAACTCTTTCAGGTCCACCCACATAAAGTTGATCCATGTATTAAAAATAATGGAAACCGAACCAACACTAATCGAAAACCTAACAGCAAGGTCTTCATATAGTAAGCCCACTTTCAATCTAACCATAGTCAAGAAAAATTCATCAATAAGAGCCATTTTCCTCTCAGGAGCTGTTTTCTTTGCACTTCAAGACTCCGGGATTGCGTCATCATCCCGCCAGTACCTCAAATTTTTAGCCCTGGGTTGGAATCAATCTGATTAAAATCAGATCTCTCACTTGCTCCCCCTTTTCTGATATGTCGCGGCGTAGGAGATCTGAAGAAATCCCATTACGGGTCACAGGTGAATGACCCGATGTCATGAATATTAAATGATATGGTAATTACGGGTTGTGAACTTATTCGACCAATCAGATTACTCGTAGCAAACCACACTTCAGTTTTGTCGAAAAGATGGCGGATGATAAATATGAGGATGTGCTGAAATCAATTTGCACACAGTTTTCTGTTGAAACGTTGAAAAGAGAGCAGCAAGAAATTATCAAATCATTGTTAGAGAAGCAGTTTATTATCAGAATATTACGCTTTCATGATCTCGGAAGCTGAATTTTCATTGGACGAAAAATGTTATGTCATAGGGTCATTCACATGTGACCCGTAATGGGATTTCTTCAGATCTCCCACGCCGCGACATATCAGAAAAGGGGGAGCAAGTGAGAGATCTGATTTTAATCCGATTGGGTTGGAATTATTCAAATAAAGCCAGAAAAGTCTCATAGTTAGGAAAGCCAATCCAAAATGTCACACGCTTAGGATTGTCTTTAATGTTCTCTAATCTTAGAATTTGTTGGTTTTTTTTGTTGATTTATGTTCTGTAGCTTATCTAGCTCATTCATTTTTTCGCGGATTTCAGGTAGATATTCTTTAATGAAATGATAGTTTCCCCCTTCTGTATCCGTATGTATATAGTCATGATTGCTTACACTGGGTGTTACTAGTATTTCGGTAGCACTTGACTTTGTCTCTGACGGATGACCAACTTTACTACTTGTTTTTGATGGTGTACTTTCTTCAAATAATCTTTTCATTCTCTGTTGTTTTCTTGGCTGCCCTAAAATGTGAAAAAGCAAGACTGTTGTTGTCATCTGAACACTTTTTTAAGCTCACCTGTGAGCTATTGCAACCACTTGGCAGGTGAGCTATTCAGGCTTCTGGGAGCCTCTAGTTTGGTAATGAATCTAAATGGTATTTGAAGACTTTTTGTATTGACCATTTATAAACTTGTAAATGTATTGTTTTCTTGTGATCTTGGGACAATGACTTTTCCTTGAAATTACCATGAATAGGTGACTGTTTAGTAGGATGAACAGTTCAAATTACTCTTTTGAGACATACATGTACCCCATTTATTTTTTGGGGGGGTTTAATTCTGTCTGTGTTTATGACTGTAGTGTTTTCCACATCATGTATTTTTATTGATCCATATTTGTCTTTGTTCCTTGTTTTTTCATTGTATCTTGTCATTTTTCATATACATGTATGAGTACAATGTACCATATGTAAGGTTTCATTCTAAACAGCATGTTTCTCCTTGTTTGTATTGCATTTTCAGAATATATTTTTACATACATATTTTTCCTGTTTACTAACCGTCAAGTACTTGTATTTTTTTGAGTGATGAATTGTTTGTATGTCTTGATGGTGGTTTCTTTTGATATGGAAACAATGTAGGTGAATAACCTTTATCTGTTGGAGATGACTGTTTGATTCCTATAAGACATGATAAAAAAATAAGATTCTATATGTACAATCCAAGGCCTCTTGTCAGAATTGAACTGACACTACTCAATGAAAAAACATCACCAAGTGTACTACATTATACTAAGGAGGCTTATCTGGAAACTATACATTTATTTCTCAATATCAGTAGTTTGTAGGGGAAGCACAATTTTTTTGGGGGACCAGCTTTTGGCATTTTTATTCTTTTTAGCTTTTGCTATCCAAGGTCAGCTAAGAAAAGTAACCTCAACCCCGCTTTATACATGTACAACCAATGTAATGGTACCTGCATGTACGATGTTTGTGCATTGTTGTGTGGTGATGTAATATGTTAGAAAATTGATATTTTAATTATAAAATGTTGAAAATAATTTATTCCTTTTTTATTTTTATCCATATTTAATCCGGAAATGATCCATGGAGTTCAAAATTAATTACATCATAATTGTTTATACCTGAAACAAGTCATGCATACACATACGTAACGAATATAAAGTAGCACACGTTAAACGGAAGTCAACTTCACAGGTAAACATCGAGGAAACCGGAAGTCCAAACTGCATACGGATGTGTCGAAACACCGGATAAGTCTAAGTTTTGTTTTAGTCCCCTGAACTTCGACACAACCGAGTTTCACTGTACTTGTTAATGGTATTCTACATAAGATAGCGAATGATTGCTGTTTAATTCCAAATACGAAATGTATTTTTCAGCTATATAATGTTGAGAACAAGTTACGATACGAGCATGCTAACCATTACACCATTGATGCGGTTCATCTACATTCTATCTATAAATTGAGTCTTGTATTCCATTCACGTCTTACGTATCCTTTCTCAAGGGATGGACCGCAGCACAAAAAGTAGATATTCCCTTCATTTTTAAGTAGTATTCCGTATTCCAGGGGTGGGGGTGTTATACTCCCAGTGGTATTCAATGAAGGGCAAAGGGGTGTACATTTTGGCAAATTGCATTCAAAATGGTTTCGAACTATGACATGTATGAGGATATTGGCCACAAAGGGAGCGGAAGACACACAAATTTTAACACATGGTCTACATGTATAATATGGGTACTCAGATAGGATCTTGGGCTACATTGTGTACATTTTACAACTTTGTACATTCGGCAAGGACACTCACTAAAATTTTTCAGCAAAAAGGGTGGTTGGTTAATAAGAGAATCGAAATGGTGAATGTGATGAAGGGACAACAACCAAACCAATGAGTGTAAAATGGTCCAAGGCGACCCATTGCCCATGTGCCAATGGTCTTCAATGAATGCACATTTTTGCAATTTGAACTTTGAGGTTATTGGTCACAGACACACACACACAAACATGTAGATATATGCTGGAGTATAACCCTTATATACCAGAGCTAATACTGTTATGGAAGAAAATAGTATGGGACCAGGGTGCTCATTTTTTGTACATGAGACAAGAACACTGACTCCAGAAACAGGCACAGATAAAATGAGATTAGTGCCTCAAGTCTTGAAATGCCCGAGATTGAGGGATTGACGACATGAATGTTTCGTTAGCTCTTCTTTATATATTAATAAACAAGACGACGAGTATCTTTTCAACTCTGTTTATGTGTATTACACTATTCTACATCAGTTACATAGATAAGATTGTAGTGTGCAGCGTGCTAGGCTGACAAGCTATTTTTAGAGTATTACCCTACAATCTACAGTTAAACCTTAATTAACAATATCGTTACATCCCCCTTTTTCTAAATAAACAAAAAGTTTTATACTTTCTAAAGAATGTTCTCTCAACAATTTTAAGTATCTCTAAAACCAGGTTTCAAAATCAAATTAACTTTTAAAAATCCTTTAACTTCAAATTGTCAATATTTTCAATGTTCTTAATAGTAAAGTCCTTTTATAAAATTGAATCAATGGATGAATGAATGTCTCTATACTACGAACTACGAAAAGTCTAAAAACTAATTATTTACAGTCTATTTCATGACATAGTCCTTCAAGTAACTTGGCTCTCTTCTAATTCTACCAGATCGTCTTGGTTCGACTTGTACCAAAGAATGTTCAGTATTTTCACATGAAGTTTCATTTGATCTTACACAACTGTCATCTTGTCTATCGTTATCTTTCATTTCTACATTTGGATCATTTAGTTCGAATTGTTCTTTTGAAGATCTTAAATGTCTCCTATTTCTCCTGTAGATTCCACCATCTTCAGTTTTCACATTATAGGATTTAATATTAACTTTTTCCTCTACGATTCCTTTTTTCCATTCATTGTCTCTTCCTTCCGACGGATTCTTACAATGTCACCCTTTTCTAAGTCGCTTAGAGATTTTGCATTACGATCATAATATTGCTTTTGTTTGTTCTTTCGCACTGTCATTTCTTTCTTTACATTGGTGGCTATTTTTGGTTTAAGCAATTTGTTTGTCGTTGGCAAGAGAGTTCTTGTACGGCGATCATATAATCGTTGGACAGGAGAGCTGTTCATTCCTTCGGACGAAGTATTTCTCCATGATAGTAATGCTAGGAATGGATCTTCTCCCGATCTTAGTGATTTCTTCATTATTCTCTTCACAGTTTTAACAGCGTTCTCGGCCTTTCCATTTGACTGGGGATACCCCGGCAAACTTGTTACATGTACGAATTCGTAAGTTTTCGCAAAGTCTGCAAAGTCACTCGAACTAAACTGCGGTCCATTGTCAGAAATAACCTTGCTTGGTATTCCATGTCTTGAAAATTGTGCTCTCAACTTCTGAATAACATGTTTCGATGTTGTTTTGTATAGCCTATCAACTTCGAAAAAATTCGAATAATAGTCAACTGTTACGAGATAGTTCTTGTTCCGAAATTCAAATAAGTCAACTCCGAGTTTCTCCCATGGACGATCGGGTATCACGTGCTGTGTTAACGGCTCTTTTACTTGTTCATTCTGATATACGTTGCAAGATTCACAATTTCTGACGAAATTTTCAATGTCTCTATACATTCTTGGCCAGTATAGCGACTCTTTGGCTCTCCGTAAACAACCTTGAATACCTACATGTCCATTGTGTATTCGTAAAAGCATATCGTTTCGAACTGACTGCGGAACTACTATTCGTTCTCCCTTAAATATAATACCATCTTGAAAGGTCAGTTCTTCTCGAAATGTGTGGTACAAGCGAATAGGTTTCGGAACATCTTCTTTGCTTTCAGGCCATCCGGTTTTAATTTTCTGTTTTAAGACGCAAAGTTCTTTGTCATTTTTCGTGGCCTCTTTTAACTGAGCAATTCTCTCTGTACTCACTGCTAAGTATTGAATCATTTGAATCAACTCGATTTCGGTCTCGGCTTCCGACCGTTCTATTTCTAATACAACTTCACGTTTGACATCCTGTTTAAGTTCCTTAATATACGCTCTGCTGAGTGTATCGGCTAGGTACATCTTTGTTCCTTTCTTGTACTCTAAGGTAAAGTCAAACTTCTGAAGACGCAGTTGCATTCTTTGCAGTCGTTTCGGGGCACTTAGTAAACTTTTCTTGCAGATTATCTCAAGGGGTTTGTGATCAGACTCTACTGTCACATGTCTACCATAGACATAGTTTTCAAATCGTTCCATCGCAAAAACAATAGTCAAAAGCTCCTTCTCGATTTGTGCATACAAATGTAGTTGCATTCGGTTTGCGTTAATGATCTAGAAGCATAAGCAATTGGGTGACCATCTTGCATTATGCAAGCCCCTAGCCCACTTTCGGACGCATCGCATTGTACAACAGTGTTTTTGTCTGGATCAAAGTACTTTAGTACTGGAGTAGATATCAATACTTCTTTAATCTTTAGTAGGCATTTCCCATGGACGTCCTTGTCCCACATGAACTGATTCTCTGACTTAAGTAAGTCTCTGATTGGAGATGTTAATTCTGAAAGTCCTGGTGCAAACTTTTGCACATAGTTTATCATTCCAAGCAATTTCTGTACTCCATGTCTATCAGTAGGAGCAGGCATTTCAGTAATAGCTTCAATTTTCTTAGGATCTACTTTCAAGCCTTCTGCTGATATCATGTGACCTAGATAGCTTACTTCTTTCAATCTCAGTTTGAGCTTATCTAAATTCAACTTAATGTTCTTTTCCTGACATCTCTGAAGAAGCGCACGCAATTTCTTGTCATGGTCGATTCCTGCTTCATCATCAGAATCACCAACTGCATACAGTAAAATGTCATCGTGTATAACTTTAACACCATCTAGTCCTTCTAATGCTTCAGTCATTCTCCTTTGAAATTCTTCTGGAGCTGGTAAATCCCGAACGGCATCCGTTTCCACCTGTATCGGCCCCAGGGTGTTGCGAAAGTTGTCAAATAGCTACTAGCTTCATTGAGTTCAACATGCCAAAATCCGTTTTTAGCATCTAGCACAGAGAATAATCTTGCCTTCGAAAGTTCTGGCAAAATTTCATCAATGGTCGGTGTTGGGTAGTGGTTTCGTTTTAATGCTTTGTTTAAAGGCTTTGGATCAATGCATAGTCTTATACGCCCATCTGGTTTCATAACCACAACCGTAGCTGAAATCCATTCAGTCGGCATTTGAACTGGCGTGATTATTTCTAAATCACTTAATCTATCAAGTTTGAACTTAAGCTTCTCTTTGACTGCTACTGGAACTTTTCGGACAGGAAGTTGAATTGGTGTCACATTAGGATCTATCTCTAGATGCAACTTTCCTTCAAGTTTTCCTTCCCCGTTGAAAACATTTTTAAATCTTTCTTCGATTTTTTTCTTTGTCATTTGTCCTTCAGTGCTTTCAGGCCTTTGATTTTTTTCGGTTCTTCAGCACTTCTAGCACTTTGAATTTCGTTTAATTTCAAAATGTTCTCTTGATTTACTGTCACTAATTTCATGTGTTGAATAGCTCTGGCTCCAAGTATAGGTTTGACATCGGCTTTTACAATCACAAATTCTACATTGTATTTCTTATTGTTCTTCGGGTTTTTCAGTGTCAATCGCTTCTTGCCAAGCGATTTTGTCTCGGTTCCGTTGAACATAACTAGAGTTTGAGAACTTTTCTCTATTTCTACATGTTCTTTTTTACATACGCATTGTCTGAACAGAAACTCTGGCAACACGTTCACTGTAGACCCACAGTATAATTGAAATTTTATCTCATTTCGGTCCATGCGCATCGTGGCAAACATTTTCTTTGGGAAAATTTCCTTATCTATAACTTTTATATCCTCTCTTGAGTAATTTGTTTGTACTGTTAAGACGTATTCTTCTTCCTCACTTTCAGATGTTTCATCTATTTGGTGTACCTTTCTGCTCTTTCTGACGTTTATTTTTCTGCATTTGCAGGCAAAGTGGTTTTTTATTCCACAGTTTGAACAAGTTTTTCCATATGCTGGACACAGTTCTTTGTTTGGTTTGTGTTTCTTTCCACAGAACTTGCATTCATTTGAGTAGTTATTGATTTTTGACTGTTTGTTTTTTAGCCTTTTTTCTGACATATTGTACATCCTCGTTGCTAATCTTTTTGAGTTGTTCAGTTGTTGTTTCGTTGGCTCTACATATATCTATACATTTCTTTAGTGTCAATTTATGATCTTGTAGTAACTATTACAATTATGTCTCTAATTAAACTTTCTTCTATTTCTCCATAATTACAAGTTTTCGATAATGTTCTGAGAGATGCTACGTATGTGTCTATTGTTTCACTTTGTTCTTGGTCCCTTTTATTGAACTTATATCTTTCGTATGTTTCATTGGTTTCACCTATACAGAATGTTTCAAATTTCTGAAGTACAACTTCCAGTTTCGTCTTATCTGCGTCATTGTCAAATTTTAGACCATCATAAATTTCGAGAGCTTCGGCACCTATGCATGTAAGGAATGTCGCTGTTCTGATATCATTTTCTTTTGTTTTGAGTCCTGCTGCTATTTCGTAATTTTCCCATACTCTTTTAAACTTTTTCCAATTTGTGGCAACGTTCCCTTTCATATCTAACTTCGAAGGGAATGGAATGTTCATAGGCACATGCACAATTTGAGGTTGGACCTCTTCTTCTGCCATTTTGTTTTTCTTTGTTTACAATGTTCGGCGTGTCTGCAATCTTTTCATGCTTTGTCTGTAGCTTATAAATTGTCAAAGTGCATAATTTTCATCACGTGCATTGTTCGTAAGTAGGTTTCGACTAACCTGACACATCTGACACCATGTTTCGTTAGCTCTTCTTTATATATTAATAAACAAGACGACGAGTATCTTTTCAACTCTGTGTATGTGTATTACACTATTCTACATCAGTTACATAGATAAGATTGTAGTGTGCAGCGTGCTAGGCTGACAAGCTATTTTTAGAGTATTACCCTACAATCTACAGTTAAACCTTAATTAACAATATCGTTACAATGAAGATATAAAATAAAACAGTGCATACCTCCTTCAAAATGATCAGAACATATCCTATCATGCTTTTTGGACTCCCATTTATCCCTCTGTATGAGCTTCACCCACAGCCTAGTTTGTTTTTGGTCAGAAGGAAATCTGTAATATAACCTTTGAATGCCACTTATTTTGTCCTTCCACCTTTGGTTTGGACATCAAGGTACACAGCAGAAATTACCATAGGAATATTTTGACCTGCCAAACATCTTGGGTGAAACATTTTCACGATTTTGTGTGCAATCAGTCGGGGAGTTTAAATTTAAAGTCCCTGAATCAGTTGATATTGATGCTGATTCATCCCTATTGTTGTACCGGAACTTCACCTACGCGCGGGGGATTATGGGTAACCCTGAAAGACACTATCGATCGATCATTCCAAAACATCAAAATCCATTGTCTTTCGGAACACATCAGTGGTGTTTCTTAACGTCAACAATAAACGACACACAAGCGTATATCCGAAAGAGGATATTTCATTTGGGAATAGGGGAGGGTATATTTTTACGTCTTTTTTAATTTTCTTGTATAATACAAATGTACCATTTTTTCAGTTTTAATTGAATTATTTTTATGGCAATATTGTGTTAAGCATCCATTTGCCTTCGGTGTAGGCCAGTTGTGAGATGTTGAAAATGACAAATGTTTTTTTTTATAAATGTTTTGGTTTAATTGTACATGTGCAGTACAATTAAACATAGCTCTGAGGTCTATCACTGATAATAATTTCTGATTTTTTTCCTAATTTGAAGATTTATTACAGTAACAATGAACTAATCTTTTTTGATAGATGAAATACATAGTTCATTCAAATTCAATGTCATTTACAAAATTTCTGTTTCAATCCAAGGGGAGATCATTTGTACATAAAGCATGATTAAATTTCACATTTCCTTGATTTTTCTTGAAAATGTGGTCTGCGACCTTTGATTTTTAAATCGAAACTCAAAAGTGACATTGTCTCAAATTTTCAAAAAAATAAACACAAAAACAAGCCTGACGACTTGGTGCTTTTATCATAAAATTTAATTGTGTACGTGTTAATCTATCTCTAGGTTATATATCTTTTTTAAAATATATCATTCTTTTTTAGACCCAGAACTACCTGAATTGGAAAAAAGATTATTGAAGTTTTTCATGTACCCAGATAGTTAAATTGTTAACTTTGATATACATTATATGTTTTTTCTCACAAAAGGGGTTTGAAAGTTTATCAAGTACCCACAAACTGTGAAAATTTGTTCAGAAAGTTCTTTCATTGACAATTTTAACTCTCCATCTAAAATGTGAAATGTTTTGATCCTCTGAATTGCATGTTCGACATGGATTCTCACTTTTGAGATGTCCTCCAATTTTGATGCTTCGGTGCTGGTCAGTTGTGCCCTCTCGGCACCCTTAAAGGCTGGCATATGCAGTTTCACTCCCATATCGTTTATAATTCCACTTATTAAGAAACCCCTATCGGTCATGACTGAACCTTTCGAAACTTCTAAGTTGTAAAGAAGATCTTCAGAATCTGATCTACAAAATTTATCCGATGCACGACCACCATACATTCTGCTAATATACGTAATTCCCATTTGGGGGCTTACTCCAACTAAAAACTTGAAGGTGTTCTGGTGCTTATAGTTAGAAAACACTTGTTTTCTCGCGTCAAGGTTTGTTGGGTTCTGGACAAATACCTCGAAACAGTCGATAAATGACCTGAACATCTTAAAAAATTGTCATGGTTTCTGACTGATTTTCTATAAGTACCTGCCTAGATAGTAGCTCACACAACTCTTTCAGATCCACGTACATAAAGTTGATCCATGTATTAAAAATAATGGAAACCGAACCAACACTAATCGAAAACCTAACAGTAAGGTCTTCATATAGTAAGCCCACTTTCAATCTAACCATAGTCAAGAAAAATTCATCAAGAAGAGCCATTTTCCTCTCAGCACCTGTTGTCTTTGCACTCAAAGACTCCGGGATTGCGTCATCACCCCGCCAATACCTAAATTTTTTAGCTCTGGGTTGGAATTATTCAAATAAAGCCAGAAAAGTCTCATAGTTAGGAAAGCCAGTCCAAAATGTCACACGCTTAGGATTGTCTTTAATGTTCTCTAAACTTGGAATTTGTTGGTTTTTTTGTTGATTTATGTTCTGTAGCTTATCTAGCACATTCATTTTTTCGCGGATTTCAGGTAGATATTCTTTAATGAAATGATAGTTTCCCCCTTCTGTATCCGTATGTATATAGTCATGATTGCTTACACTGGGTGTTACTAGTATATCGGTAGCACTTTACTTTGTCTCTGACGGATGACCAACTTTACTACTTGTATTTGATGGTGTACTTTCTTCAAATAATCTTTTCCTTCTCTGTTGTTTTCTTGGCTGCCCTAAAATGTGAAAAAGCAAGACTGTTGTTGTCATCTGAACACTTTTTTAAGCTCACCTGTGAGCTACTGCAACCACTTGGCAGGTGAGCTATTCAGGCTTCTGGAAGCCTCTAGTTTGGTAATGAATCTAAATGGTATTTGAAGACTTTTTGTATTGACCATTTATAAACTTGTAAATGTATTGTTTTCTTGTGATCTTGGGACAATGACTTTTCCTTGAAATTACCATGAATAGGTGACTGTATAGTAGGATGAACAGTTTAAATTACTCTTTTGAGACATACATGTACCCCATTTATTTTTTTGGGGTTTTAATTCTGTCTTTGTTTATGACTGTAGTGTTTTCCACATCATGTATTTTTATTGATCCATATTTGTCTTTGTTCCTTGTTTTTTCATTGTATCTTGTCAATTTTCATATACATGTATGAGTACAATGTACCATATGTAAGGTTTCATTCTAAACAGCATGTTTCTCCTTGTTTGTATTGCATTTTCAGAATATAGTTTTACATACATATTTTTCCTGTTTACTAACCGTCAAGTACTTGTATTTCTTTAAGTGATGAATTGTTTGTATGTCTTGACTGTGGTTTCTTTTGATATGGAAACAATGTAAGTGAATAACCTTTATCTGTTGGAGATAGCTGTTTGATTCCTATAAGACATGATAAAAAAAATAAGATTCTATATGTACAATCCAAGGCCTCTTGTCAGAATTGAACTGACACTACTCAATGAAAAAACATCACCAAGTGTACTACATTATACTAAAGAGGCTTATCTGGAAACTATACATTTATTACTCAATATCAGTAGTTTGTAGGGGAAGCACAATTTGTTTGGGGGGACCAGCTTTTGGCATTTTTATTCTTTTTAGCTTTTGCTATCCAAGGTCAGCTAAGAAAAGTAACCTCAACCCCGCTTTATACATGTACAACTAATGTAAGGGTACCTGCATGTACGATGTTTGTGTATTGTTGTGTGGTGATGTAATATGTTAGAAAATTGATATTATAATTATAAAATGTTGAAAATAATTTATTTCTTTTTTATTTTTATCCATATTTAATCCGGAAATGATCCATGGAGTTCAAAATTAATTACATCATAATTGTTTATTCCTGAAACAAGTCATGCATACACATACGTAACGAATATAAAGTAGCACACGGTAAACAGGAAGTCAACTTCACAGGTAAACATCGAGGAAACCGGAAGTCCAAACTGCATACGGATGTGTCGAAGCACCGGATAAGTCGAAGTTTTGTTTGAGTCCCCTGAACTTCGACACAACCGAGTTTTACTGTACTTGTTAATGGTATTCTACATAAGAGAGCGAGTGATTGCTGTTTAATTCCAAATACGAAATGTATTTTTCAGCTATATAATGTTGAGAACAAGTTAGGATACGAGCGCGCTAACCATTACACCATTGATGCGGTTCATCTACATTCTATCTATAAATTGAGTCTTGTATTCCATTCACGTCTTACGTATCCTTTCTCAAGGGATGGACCGCAGCGCAAAACTAGATATTCCATTCATTTTTAAGTAGTATTCCGTATTCCAAGGGTGGGGGTGTTATACCCCATTGGTCTTCAATGAACGGCAAAGGGGTGTACATTTTGGCAAATTGCATTCAAAATGGTTTCGAACTATGACATGTATGAGGATATTGGCCACAAAGGGAGCGGAAGACACACAAATTGTAACACATGGTCTACATGTATAATATGGTTACTCAGAGAAGATCTTGGGCTACATTGTGTACATTTTACAACTTTGTACATTCGGCAAGGACACTCACTAAATTTTTTCAGCAAAAAGGGAGGTTGGTTAATAAGAGAATCGAAATGGTGAATGTGATGAAGGGACAACAACCAAACCAATAAGTGTAAAATAGTCCAAGGCGACCCATTGCCCATGTGCCAATGGTCTTCAATGAATGCACAATTTTTCAATTTGAACTTTGAGGATATTGGTCACAGACACACACACACAAACATGTAGATATATGCTGGCGTATAACCTTATATACCAGAGCCAATACTGTTATGGAAGAAAATAGTATGGGACCAGGGTGCTAATTTTTTTGTACATGAGACAAGGAAACTGACTCCAGAAACAGACACAGATAAAATGAGATTAGTGCCTCAAGTCTTGAAATGCCCGAGATTGAGGGATTGACGACATTAAGATATAAAATAAAACAATGCATGCCTCCTTCAAAATGATCAGAACAGATCCTATCATGCTTTTTGGACTCCCATTTATCCCTCTGTATGAGCTTCACCCACAGCCTAGTTTGTTTTTGGTCAGAAGGAAATCTGTAATATAACCTTTGAATGCCACTTATTTTGTCCTTCCCCCTTTGGTTTGGACCTCCAGGTACACAGCAGAAATTACCATAGGAATATTTTGACCTGCCAAACATCTTGGGTGAAACATTTTCACGATTTTGTGTGCAATCAGTTGGGGAGTTTAAATTTAAAGTCCCTGAATCAGTTGATATTGATGCTGATTCATCCCTATTGTTGTACCGGAACTTCCCCTACTCGCGGGGGATTATGGGTAACCCTGAAAGACACTATCGATCGACCATTCCAAAACATCAAAATCCATTGTCTTTCGGAACACATCAGTGGTGTTTCTTAACATCAACAATAAACGACACACAAGCGTACATCCGAAAGAGGATATTTCATTTGGGAAAGGGGGAGGTATATTTTTACGTCTTTTTTAATTTTCTTGCATAATACAAATGTATCTTGTTTTCAGTTTTAATTGAATTATTTTTATGGCAATATTGTGTTAGGCATTTTGTAATTTAGGGTTAGTAATTACTATTTATCGTCACTTTAAAAAAAACATCCTTCTATACTTGTTGGGGGAGAGCACAGGGGGTGTACTTTGGTAGATTATTCATGATGATGTTTTTTTTTTTTAAACAAACTGCTTTAATATTGGATAAAAAAAAATTAAAATTCTATCCTTTGTCAAAATTGGAGATAACTATATAATAACCCTCTGCAGTTTACTAAAAGGGATTTTCCTAAGGAATTCATTAGAAAGAAACCTCATCAAACAAACCCTAAAAAAATCAAAATACACCAAACAAGCTATATTTTACAATTTCAAATGAAGTCCAGTTGTAGCTTTTTTTTTATTAACCAAGTACATTCTATTACTTCAGGACACGCATTGAAATAACTAGTTTTGCAAATTAAATTTCTGGACTCTTGACTTCTATATATACAATGTTTTTAGGATATAAAACATATCTGAAATTCGTAATATAAAAGAATTGCTTTTAGCTTTGAATGTATGGTAGTTGGTATCTGTGCATTCAGTGCTATCACCAATAAATTTGTGAGCTTGAATCCCACTCATGGTGAGGTGTACTCGGTACAACAATATGTGATTAAGTTTGTCAGTGACTTGCAACAGGTGGGTGGTTTTCTCCTGATACTCCTGTTTCCTTCACAAATAAAACCGACCACCACAATATAACTGAAATATTGTTAAAAGTGGTAATAAACAACTAAGTTGAACTAACCCTTATCCCTAACCCATAATATAAAAGAATAAACCTACCATTGAATTTTGAACACAATAACATATAATATATCTTCATACAATTATATGAAAATGAAGAAATGCAGAAAATTCTAGATAAAATTAAATTATTAGGAATGATTAGTTTATCACATGAGCTGGAGCTCCTTGTTAGCTGCAAAATATATCCTAAAGAGCAAAAGGTCCATATGACACAAATGTCCCACTTCCACTAATAATAAAATCAAAGCTATGTCTGGTACAACAAACAATAGATTTCAGCTGGTGAAGGGAAATTAAAGTTGTAGAAAAACAACAAAAATTGAAATTATTTATTTAAAGGGCACAACTCTGGAACCAAAATCAAACTTGACCATTCTATTGTGTAAAATTTTCAAACAATTTTCAAGTGAAACCAGAGCATAGTAACTAAAACAGGACCGACGGACAAGAGTTACAATCAATGTCCCTTGACCTTTTTGTGGGTGCATTTAATGTTTTTTATAATTTTACAATTTTATACAGTTCAGTATTTTTTTTTTTATAAAAACAATTTTGATATTATATAAGCATGGGCTTTCCATGAAAGACACTAGGTGATTGTGTAACTCAAACAGATACAATCTTGAAACACCTAAAATACAAAAATATTAAAAAATGGAGATCACACAGATAAAATCATAAATCGCGCAATATTCCATATCTAAATATTATATTCTGCTCCATTTTCTGTAACAAAGCATACATTTAGTTCAATATCATTATAAGAAAATGTAAATCTTTTGAAGAAATGTAAAAAAAAATAAAAAGTGGAGATCATACGCAGATTAAATCATAAATCCTGTAATATTTCATATTCAAATATCATGTTCTGCTCCATTTTCTGTAACAAAGCAAACAATTAGTACAATGTCATTATAAAAAAATTCAAATCTCTGGAAGAAATGCAAAAAAATTAAAAAGTCGAGATCACACACAGATAAAATCATAAATCCTGTAATATTTCATACTTAAATATCATATCCTGTTCCATTTTCTGTAACAAAGCAAACAATTAG
>MJUT01040253.1:8211-27611 GCA_002080005.1 Gigantidas platifrons | reverse complement strand
CTGATAATTTATTTACTGTATTCTCAGAATATCTTTTAATAGCTTCTCTTTTCAATCGATTTGCTTCTCTTCTAGCTATAATGAATCTTAATTTATTTTCGTCAGTGGGAACTTTTTTTTATATCTATTGAATGCTCTGTCTCTAAATCTAAAAGCACGCCTTACTTCATTAGACATCCATGGTTTATCTTTAGGTCTGATTGTTACACCTTTGTTAATAATATGCTCTCTTAAAATTGAAAATAATAAATCATATGTATACTGTATAATGTCATCTATGTCATCAAATACTAGGAAAGCAGTAGAAAAAGGAGCAGTGGATAATGAATTATTTAATTTAGTCAAATCTACAGTCTTATAATCCCACACTTCGCGATAATAAGCATGCTGTTTATAAGATTTTATATTAAGCTTACAAAATGTTGTACAATGATCTAAATTTGATAGCGGGGAGGTAACTCCTGAGTCCGTTATAAGGTAATGGGCATCACAAAATATTAAATTTAATAAGTTTTCAGAGTTGTCACTATATCTTGCTGGTTCTTTAATTATTTGATCAAAATTCCTTGATTCACTTAATTCCACTAGTTTATTGCCTAATTCACTAGCTATATGGTTATCCGACCATTTATTACATTTGTCATTAAAATCCCCAAGAATAAGCACAGCATCAGGTGAATCAAGTTTAACAGTGTCAATACTATCCTGAAGTTTTGTCAAAAATATATTTTTTTCACCAGCTGGTTGATTAGGAGGTCTATAACATGATCCAATTAATATATTTAATTTTTCAATTTGTATTTCTATCCATGTGAGTTCAATGCCATCTGATTCATAAGTTAAATTTCTTTTTGATTTTAATGAATTTGAAACATAAATACAAACCCCTCCATATCCACAATCTGAGTCTCGATCACGCCTATACAAAGTATGATTTTCAATTCTAATCTCGTCGTCTGGTGTTTTACTACTTAACCAAGTTTCCGACATACAAATAATATCAAACTTACCTGTTGTTCATAAAATAGATTCTATTTCTTCAAGCTTCATTGTGTTACTCTTTGTTTCCTTATTAAATGCAAGAAGACATCCACAATTTATATGACAAATTGAAAGGTTATCAACTTTAGGGCCTGGATGAGGATGAATATTTTAAGAAATTACTAGTAATAACAATAAGACAGCTGAAAGTTTGAATTTAGACTGACACTTTTCAGTTAATGTAACACAGGTACAAAATAGGTACATGTATTGCATTTTACTTATATATTTATGATTTAACAAGAACACAACATCATGGTCATAACTCTGTCTCAAATTCCAAGATCCAATACTACAACGATACTGTTGGACACTTATCATTTAAAAAAATTTTATGATAGGATGACTCAGGAATGATAACACATATAACAAAATTCATCATAAGTAAACAAATAACTCTCAAACACAAAAATATCAACATACATGTCAACAAAACAAAAACAAAGCAAAGTTATAACAATGCAAGCAATAACAGACATAACTCCAGGCATAAGTATCCACCCAGAACAAATGGTAGTTTTTTTGTTGTTTTTTTTTATTTTACAGACCAAGGGGAATAACTCTAGTAAAATCTAATTTCCAATATTTTGTCTCCCTTGGTTAATTCAAAAAAGGAGTTTTCAATATTTATTAAACTGCCCATATTAGATTTATCATAAAAGTTTTATATGACTTAGTTACTAACATAATTTACTCATTAAACTGCAGAATGTTTAACTGAGTTTACCTATATGTTTTAAGACTGTAATAATTTAGTTATTTTAATTGATTTTTGATATTTGAGAGAACTAATTTGAAGTTTGGTGCCAATTTTGCACTGAAGAATCTGTTTAACATGTAATTAACTATATACAAAACCAAAGCCCATAATTTTGATCAAGTAATTTAATTAAAATGAAATGGCTATAATTAAGATTATATTACAGCTACATGTATAAAAATTATGTAATATTTACCATCAGTAATGTAGGATTATACTAAATTTGCAATTTTGTTGCAATTTCAGGGGTACTTACAATGTTAAGTTGACAAATATAAACTACTTACCTCTAATTTATTGAATTATATGGCAGACAAGCTTTCACCTGGTGTCTCAATATTGCTGCCCAAGCTTCCAACAAAAACCTATGAGTGACACAAAATTTTGAGCAATCTGTCAGGATTCTTAAAGTAGAACCATGATGAAATTTGGTGGCTAACTGCTTCAAACCTGCATCAAAGTATAATTTAATAAAAATGGGCAACACATTTTTAGGATGTGCCAGTCACCAGGGTATGGAAGTATCCAATTCAAAGCAGTACCATATTCAGCATTCAACTTGACCACAACATCATAACTCTTTCCATCTTCTACAACTACAACATTATCACAAAAACACCGACTTGAAATTGTTCATACAATATATTTAAAACTTTCAAGACAGTGTCCTTTTTGTCAGCTCACTGCAACAGACTTAAATATTGACTGTTCTGTTTCCTGTATTGGAATGGAAAAAAAATGTTTTACACAGGGCACTACAATTTTCTTTCCCTGTGAAAGAGTTTTAGTAAAACGAGACTTAACTTTGGTGGTGATGGTTCACGAGATATATTAGATACTGAGTTTGGTACTGTTTGACTGCTATTTTGCCTGTTTTTTTAAGTATTGTTGTAAAATGCTGTTTTAGTGACAACGGGAACCTTTGAACCGTAATGGAAGCGAGAGGTTGGCGCTGTAAAATCTGATTCAATCCACCATTTCTTTAGAAATGCCTGTACCAAGTCAGGACCATTGCGGTTTTCCAGTTTCCCGGTTGTTGACTGATTTTGTTTGTTTATTGATTTATGAGTTTTGAATTTCCCTTTGGAAGATTGCTCTGTGTTCGGTATATTTTTTATTACCCTTATTTGCATTATTGGAGGTACGGAATCTGTGCATGGCTTCCCGTCATGTATTTTAATACTACTATCATCCACACCGAAAATGTATGTCCATGTAAATAGACATGTGTTTTAATACTACTATCATCCACACCGAAAATGTATGTCCATGTAAATAGACATCACATTCGATCCAGGCATCTACATGTCATGCCCATGGCATCAACCTTCCTGGACAAGGACACAATGGAGAGGTATATAAAAAAACTGTCGATTGGTGTAAGGATTTACCCTCACAATATCCCATGCATGTTAGGAAAATACAGATCCATGAAACCATTGGCGTAACCCTCAATGACGGAGTGTGGCATTGGGCCAGTGATATAAAAGTGGTGGCGAAGGTTGTAGCTGGAATAAACAGCTCATGTGTGGTCTTGAGAACACTTTATCCCTGCTAGTATATACTTTTCAGGGCCACCGATATTTTTCGACTCTGACTGTACTGTAGCTTTACCTTTTGCCTACCGAAACAATATATTTACCATATGTTCCTGGATGTCCCACAGACTTTGAGAATGACTTAATGACTCTTGTGCATGGCTTCCCGACATTTGTTTTGAAACTACTATCATCCAAACCGGAAATGGATGTCCATCATGTAGACCAACTCCACTTAACATTTCACATATGTCCAGTTGCATTTTCCTATTGCTGAAATACTTTTATTCATACAGACTAAGCAAAACTGTATTGTTAGTTAGTGTAAATACTTTCTTTCTTTCTTTGTTTTTTATTAATGCCACTTGGGTGTGTTTGTTTTTTATACAGTGAAAGTGTTTCAGCAGTGTACATGAGTTAATTGAGTTTTCTCATATAGTCTGTAGCTATATATTGAACAAATATCTCTGAAATAGAATGCACTTTTATTGTTGTAGACTATGTAAGGTTTATTGTATACACAATAAAGTTTACTTAACTCATATTATTATACTTTATGATCCACTCATGTGCCAATACAAAATTAGGTTACTTCATCTATATAAGTCCAATTGTAGCTTTTTTTTTTATTAACCAAGTACATTCTATTACTTGAGGACACGCATTGAAATAACTAGTTTAACAAATTAAATTTCTGGACTCTTGACTTCTATATATACAATATTTTTAGGATATAAAACATATCTGAAATTCGTAATATAATAGAATTGCTTTTAGCGTTGAATGTATGGTAGTTGGTATCTGTGCATTCAGTTCTATCACCAATAAATTTGTGAGTTTGAATCCCACTCATGGTGAGGTGTACTCGGTACAACAATATGTGATTAAGTTTGTCAGTGACTTGCAACAGGTGTGTGGTTTTCTCCTGATACTCCTGTTTCCTTCACAAATAAAACCAACCACCACAATATAGCTGAAATATTGTTAAAAGTGGTAATAAACAACTAAGTTGAACTAACCCTTATCCCTAACCCATAATATAAAAGAATAAACCTACCATGGAATTTTGAACACAATAACATATAATATATCTTCATACAATTATATGAAAATGAAGAAATGCAGAAAATTCTAGATAAAATTAAATTATTAGGAATGATTAGTCTATCACATGAGCTGGAGCTCCTTGTTAGCTGCAAAATATATCCAAAAAGAGCAAAAGGTCCATATGACACAAATGTCCCACTTCCACTAATAATAAAATCAATTGTGTATTTTGAAATATATGTAATGGGAGAAGATGTCTTATCCTTTTGTCTTTTTGAACAATAAAATATGTTTAAAGTAATAAAATCAAAGCTATGCCTGATACAACAAACAATAGATTTCAGCTGGTCAAGGGAAATTAAAGTCGTAGAAAAACAACAAAAATTGAAATTATTTATTTAAAGGTCACAACTCTGGAACCATACAATTTTTTTTTAACCAAAATGAAACCAGAGCATAGTAACTAAAACAGGACCGACTGACAAGAGTTACAGTCAATGCCCCTTGACATTTTTGTGGGTGCATTTCATGTTTGTACAATACAATTTTATACAGTTCAGTATTTTTTTTTTTTTGATAAAAACAATTTTGATATTATATAAGCATGGACTTTCCATGAAAGACACTAGGTGATTGTGTAACTCAAACAGATACAATCTTGAAACACCTAAAATACAAAAATATAAAAAAAATGGAGATCACACAGATAAAATCATAAATCGCGCAATATTCCATATCTAAATAGTATATTCTGCTCCATTTTCTGCAACAAAGCATACATTTAGTTCAATATCATTATAAGAAAATGTAAATCTCTTGAAGAAATGTAAAAAAAAATAAAAAGTGGAGATCATACACAGAACAAATCATAAATCCTGTAATATTTCATATTCAAATATCATGTTCTGCTCCATGTTCTGTAACAAAGCAAACAATTAGTACAATGTCATTATAAAAAAATTCAAATCTCTGGAAGAAATGCAAAAAAATTAAAAAGTCGAGATCACACACAGATAAAATCATAAATCCTGTAATATTTCATACTTAAATATCATATCCTGTTCCATTTTCTGTAACAAAGCAAACAATTAGTACAATATCATTATAAGAAAATGCAAATCTCTTGAAAAATGATTAATTATCTAAAACATACATATATTTACATGTATTTTTCATTGTATGATGCATATATAAAATATATTTTCTTATAATCCTGAAAAGAACACTGCACTAAACTAAAAAAATCATTAATTAATGGAAGCAAAATAAACATCAAATTTCAACAAACAAACAGCTAAATCTGATTTTTTTCTTCAAAAATCAATTTCATTCATTGTCTCCCAGTAAGACAATATATTAGTTTCATACACAGCGGCATCAAGATCATCAGCATCAATACCATCCATATCACAGTCATCAATTTCAGGGTCTACAAATGAAATATCTTGATCAATAGAGTCATTCTGATCAACAACTAGATCAATCAGATTAGAACAAAGAATTCAGATTCGTAATTTAAACAATTATCATGTAACACGTCACCATAATCTAGAATAGGTCTGACTATAGTCTTGTACAGTTTTTCAAGACATATTCTAGGTAGAAGTCTTTTCATTCTGAACATAACATCTAAATGCTTGTTTGCCTTTTTACATTTTTCTGTGATATGTTTTCGCCACCATAGATTTTTGGAAAGTATTAAACCTATATGTTTATGTTCATCTACTTCTTTTAGACTAACTCTATTTAAATAAAGGGCAGGATATACGTTTTGATGTGATACTTTATTAGAAAATATCATGAATTCAGTTTTATTTGGATTGAAAGTAATTCTCCACTGGACTGACCATTTATTTAATCTCTCTAAATCATTATTTAAAATATCAAATGACTCATTATCCTCAAGGGTTTTTATCAGTGTCGTGTCATCAGCAAAGAGCTTTATGTCACTTTCGATATTAATATTAGTGTCATTAATATAAACTAAAAACAGCAAAGGGTCTAAAATAGATCCCTGAGGAACTCCAGCACTTGTGTATTTTACATTTGAACACTTACCATTAATGACAACTTTTTGTGATCTATTCGAGAGATAGTCTTTGATCCAATTTAATACATTACCACATAAACCTAATTGTTTCAATTTAAAAAATAAACCTTCATACCACACTTTATCGAAAGCTTTTGATACATCCAAGAATATAGCACATGTGTCCTTACCTTCATCAATAGACTTGTACATTTTGTGAAGCATACTTACCAGAAGATTAATAGTGGAGTCATTTCTTTTAAAGCCACTGTTATTTTTCAATTAGTAAATTGTTCTCTATTAGAAATTCATATAATCTTTTAAATACAATTGTTTCTAAACATTTTGATATCGATGATAATAATGCTATGGGTCTGTAGTTTGATTTATTTTGTTTATCACCATTTTTAAAAACAGGACAGACAATTGATACTTTCCATTTTGATAGAAATACTCCATGTGACAAACAGTAATTTAATATTTTTGTAAAAGGTTTACATAGGGTATGAGAACATTTCCTTAAAATTATGTTATTCAGACCATCAGAACCCGATGACTTATTTATATTTATTTTAGATAGTAATTTTAAAACTTCACTTTCACTGGTTTCAAGAACTTCTAACTTATTATTACAAAGTAGTTCAAAATGGGGTAGGGGTGGAGGATTTGTGTCATCAAGTCTCATATACGAAGAAAAGAACTCATTAAATATTTCTGCTTTATGTACATCGTCGGATATTGTACTTGAATTTTCAATAAGAGGTGGTATACAATGTTGAGATTTAGAACCCAAGATGGATTTACTAAGTGACCAAAATTTCTTCACATCTAATTTATCATCTGATAATTTATTTACTGTATTCTCAGAATATCTTTTAATAGCTTCTCTTTTCAATCGATTTGCTTCTCTTCTAGCTATAATGAATCTTAATTTATTTTCGTCAGTGGGAACATTTTTTTATTTCTATTGAATACTCTGTCTCTAAATCTAAAAGCACGCCTTACTTCATTAGACATCCATGGTTTATCTTTAGGTCTGATTGTTACACCTTTGTTAATAATATGCTCTCTTAAAATTGAAAATAATAAATCATATGTATACTGTATAATGTCATCTATGTCATCAAATACTAGGAAAGCAGTAGAAAAATGAGCAGTGGATAATGAATTATTTAATTTAGTAAAATCTACAGTCTTATAATCCCACACTTCGCGATAATAAGCATGCTGTTTATAAGATTGTATATTAAGCTTACAAAATATTGTACAATGATCTAAATTTGATAGCGGGGAGGTAACTCCTGAGTCCGTTATAAGGTAATGGGCATCACAAAATATTAAATCTAATAAGCTTTCAGAGTTGTCATTATATCTTGCTGGTTCTTTAATTATTTGATCAACATTCCTTGATTCACTTAATTCCACTAGTTTATTGCCTAATTCACTAGCTATATGGTTATCCGACCATTTATTACATTTGTCATTAAAATCTCCAAGAATAAGCACAGCATCAGGTGAATCAAGTTTAACAGTGTCAATACTATCCTGAAGTTTTGTCAAAAATATATGTTTTTCATCAGCTGGTTGATTAGGAGGTCTATAACATGATCCAATTAATATATTTAATTTTTCAATTTATATTTCTATCCATATGAGTTCAATGCCATCTGATTCATAAGTTAAATTTCTTTTTGATTTTAATGAATTTGAAACATAAATACAAACCCCTCCATATCCACAATCTGAGTCTCGATCACGCCTATACAAAGTATAATTTTCAATTCTAATCTCGTCGTCTAGTGTTTTACTACTTAACCAAGTTTCCGACATACAAATAATATCAAACTTCCCTGTTGTGCATAAAATAGATTATATTTCTTCAAGTTTCATTGTGTTACTCTTTGTTTCCTTATCAAATGCAAGAAGACTTCTACAATTTATATGACAAATTGAAAGGTTATCAACTTTAGGGCCTGGATGAGGATGAATATTTCAAGAAATTACTAGTAATAACAATAAGACAGCTGAAAGTTTGAATTTAGACTGACACTTTTCAGTTAATGTAACACAGGTACAAAATAGGTACATGTATTGCATTTTACTTATATATTTATGATTTAACAAGAACACAACATCATGGTCATAACTCTGTCTCAAATTCCAAGATCCAATACTACAACGATACTGTTGGACACTTATCATTTAAAAAATATTTATGATAGGATGACTCAGGAATGATAACACATATAACAAAATTCATCATAAGTAAACAAATAACTCTCAAACACAAAAATATCAACATACATGTCAACAAAACAAAAACAAAGCAAAGTTATAACAATGCAAGCAATAACAGACATAACTCCAGGCATAAGTATCCACCCAGAAAAAATGGTGGTTTTTTTTGTTGGTTTTTTTTATTTTACAGACCAAGGGGAATAACTCTAGTAAAATCTAATTTCCAATATTTTGCCTCCCTTGGTTAATTCAAAAAAGGAGTTTTCAATATTTATTAAACTGCCAATATTAGATTTATCATAAAAGTTTTATATGACTTAGTTACTAACATAATTTACTCATTAAACTGCAGAATGTTTAATTGAGTTTACCTATATGTTTTAAGACTGTAATAATTTAGTTATTTTAATTGATTTTTGATATTTGAGAGAACTAATTTGAAGTTTGGTGCCAATTTTGCACTGAAGAATCTGTTTAACATGTAATTAACTACATACAATACCAAAGCACATAATTTTGATCAAGTAATTTAATTAAAATGAAATGGCTATAATTAAGATTATATTACAGCTACATGTATAAAAATTATGTAATATTTACCATCAGTAATGTAGGATTATACTAAAATTGCAATTTTGTTGCAATTTCAGGGGTACTTGCAATGTTAAGTTGACAAATATAAACTACTTACCTCTAATTTATTGAAATATATGACAGACAAGCTTTCACCTTGTGTCTCAATATTGCTGCCCAAGCTTCCAACAAAAACCTATGAGTGACACAAAATTTTGAGCAATCTGTCAGGATTCTTAAAGTAGAACCATGATGAAATTTGGTGGCTAACTGCTTCAAACCTGCATCAAAGTATAATTTAATAAAAATGGGCAACATATTTTTTAGGATGTGCCAGTCACCAGGGTATGGAAGTATCCAATTCAAAGCAGTACCATATTCAGCATTCAACTTGATCACAACATCATAACTCTTTCCATCTCCTACAACTATAACATGATCACAAAAACATCGACTTGAAATTGTTCATACAATATATTTAAAACTTTCAAGACAGTGTCCTTTTTGTCAGCTCACTGCAACAGAATTAAATAGTGACTGTTCTGTTTCCTGTATTAGAATGGGAAAAAAGTTTTTACATAGGGCACTACAATTTTCTTTCCCTGTGAAAGAGTTTTAGTAAAACGAGACTTAACTTTGGTGGTGATGGTTCACGAGATATATTAGATACTGAGTTTGGTACTATTTGACTGTTATTTTGCCTGTTTTTTCAGTATTGTTGTAAAATGCTGTTTTAGTGACAACGGGAACCTTTGAACCGTAATGGAAGGGAGAGGTTGACGCTGTAAAATCTGATTCAATCCACCATTTCTTTAGAAATGCCTGTACCAAGTCAGGACCATTGTGGTTTTCCAGTTTCCCGGTTGTTGACTGATTTTGTTTGTTTATTGATTTATGAGTTTTGAATTTCCCTTTGGAAGATTGCTCTGTGTTCGGTAATTTTTTATTACCTTATTTACAGGGTTAGAAATTAACTTTTGTAGTTACTAGCCCAAAGGGCTAGTAGAAGATATCAATCACTAGTCCTTAGAAATCCCAACTAGTCCTGTAGATGCGGCGAGCACCCTTCAGGATGCGAGTAGGGTATGGGGGTATGCCATGTAGTTTTTATTTTAAGTAAAAAAATGTTATTTAAACAGTTTGGATCAATAAACACATTTATCAATACATCAATTTTACATAGTTTTAATTGTTACCTACATGAAAATCTGGATTTAATAATCATTTTCTGTTCTTTATTACAAAATAAAATTATTTAAAACGATATATTTTAGCAAATATTGTCATTGTTCTTCCTTTCCCAATCGCGGCGATTTGCAGATGGACATCAAGAGAAGACCCCTAAATATTTCATCATTAAATTATATTTTGTCAAAGTCAAATTTGTGCTTGAATTTTGGAAAACAGTTTAACTATTTAAAACGTTTGTGTGATCCGACTTCCAAGCGCTTTAAACAACGTAGTTTTATAAGTAATTTTCAAGCGCATATTTGATACAGTTGTAAATGGCGTATCATGAAGGAAAGAAACGAACAGGGACAATAACGGCTTTCCAACTCTTTGTAATACATACCGGTCTCTATTTTTTTTACTAGCCCAAACTGACAAGTACCTAGGAGATATGTGTTCTCCGTGGGGAAAATTACTAGTCTCGGACTAGCGGACAATCGTTAATTTCGAACCCTGTTAATAATTTGCATTATTAGTACGAATCTGTGCATGGCTTCTCGTGATACTACTATCATCCACACCGAAAATGCATGTCCGTGTAAATATACATCACATTCGATCCAGGCATCTATATGTCATACCCACAGCATCAACCTTCCTGGACAAGGACACAATGGAGAGGTGTATAAAAAAAGCAGTCCATTGGTGTAAGGATTTACCGTCACACTATTCCATGCATGTTAGGAAAATACAGATGCATGAACCCATTGGCGTAACCCTCAAGGACGGAGTGTGGCATTGGGCCAGTGATATAAAAGTGGTGGCGAAGGTTGTAGTTGAGATAAACAGCTCATGGGTGGTCTTGAGAACACTTTATCCCTGCTAGTATATACTTTTCAGGGCCACCGATATTTTTCGACTTTGACTGTACTGTAGCTTTACCTTTGGCCTACCGAAACAATATGCTTACCATATGTTCCTGGATGTCCCACAGACTTTGAGAATGACTTACTGACTCTTGTGCATGGCTTCCCGACATGTGTTTTGAAACTACTATCATCCAAACGGAAATGGATGTCTATCATGTAGACCAAATCCACTGAACATTTCACATGTGTCCAGTTGCATTTTCATATTGCTGAAATACTTTTATTCATACAGACTAAGCAAAACTGTATTGTTAGTTAGTGTAAGTACTTTCTTTCTTTCTTTGTTTTTTATTAATGCCACTTGGGTGTTTTTTATACAGTGAAAGTGTTTCAGCAGTGTACATGAGTTAATTGAGTTTTCTCATATAGTCTGTAGCTATATATTGAAAAAATATCTCTGAAATAGAATGCACTTTTATTGTTGTAGACTAGGTAAGGTTTATTGTATACACAATTAAGTTTACTTAACTCATATTATTATACTTTATGATCCACTCATGTGCCAATACAAAATTAGGTTACTTCATCTATATTTCAATATTCTATGAGTATTGACATATTTTTTCTTATTGTCTGTATACAATATAGTAATAATTTATATCCATAATGTTTTGTTTTGTTTTGTTTTTTTCTGGGGATGACCTTTTATTTGGGCTGATATATATGAAATTATATGTATATATAGTTTAATGAACTGAACAGCAAGACCATAAAATTAGAAATATGAGTGAAAATTCAAAGAAACAATTTGTGTTTGTGTTGTAATTTATTTAGACTTCTTACATATCACTTTATATGTTGAAACTTTAAACATCACATGCATTTAATTCATTACAGACTGACTTAAATTAAAATTAACTGTGAACCAGGGATGGGGTCAATTGCATAGGAAAGTAATTAATTAAATTACAATTACTTGGCCAAAAACTTCAATTAAATTACCATTACCATTACAGGGATTTTGAAATGTAATGAATTAAATTACAATTACTTTGCAAATGTAATTAATAAAATTACAAATTACATTTTAAAACAGCTTTAATGTGCATAGAAAAAATATGAATGAACAGGTAAGCAATAGCAATATGATTCAGAATATACATATAGACAGTGAATAAACTAATACATTATACATTGAATGTCCATGCAGTTACAACAAAGTTACATCTTTTTACTGTTACACTTGATGTTCATCAAATGTTCAAATGTTGTGTCACCTAACCTACACTTGTCTGGTTTGAAAGTTTTTCCAGCCACACTGAAAATTCAATGACCACTTTTAAAGGGAGAAGGGTGGCACTCAGTTGTGCACAACGAATTGTGTACATAAAGGTGATTTAAGACCTAGAGGCACCAAACCAGGTCTGGTTAATTACTCCTGACACAAGCTGTTAAATTAACAAACAAAAGATTAAAGGATTAGAAACCAGTAGTGCCTTAGGTCTTGTACTGTCAATTCTATAAACAAATTTTAATCACTAATTTTCAATAAAACAATAAACATCTTAATTAATCTATATTTCATTTCTATCCATAGATCAGATAGCAGATAGGCCATCATCAGTCATTTCATTCATAAAATGTATTTATTTATTTTATTCATTACCAAGATGACTAAGAACATATAGATTTGCATTTTTATATTACTATCAAACACAGAGAGATTATCTACATTCAAAAAGGAAAAAACTTAATTTGGCCAAATATGCTTTCCTGAATAGCAATAGAAACAGTTTCAATTTTATTCAATATCTTTGTTAATGTAATTGAAAAGTAATTGTATATTACACACATTTTTGGGAAGTCATTAATTAAATTACCATTACATGTAATTGAATTATGGACCAATTGCACATTACTTTCAATTTCTTGACATTTTGTGATTAATTACAGTCAATTACCATTGCACATTACAATTACCCCATCCCTGCTGTGAACAGCAATTTCTCTTAAAATTTATTTACTTTTTATTCCTCTCTGCAAAATTTACTTTTTTTTATTTATGCTTACTATAATTACATATATCTATAAGAACCAGAATTTATACATGTATGTACACATGAAAATTTCACCATGGGAAAGGGTGGGGAAATTGTATATATCTTTTGTAAATGAACAGTATGAGTACATGCATGTGACTTATGGCAGTGTAGAAATGCATACTATTTACAATTTATTACTTTTTATTGTTTTACCAATGCCGCTTCCAGATACATTGATCGATTATATGTGTTTTTTATATTTTCAAGATAGTAGTTTGTCACAAATTCCTTTTCCTTAATATATGTGGGCTGTAGTCATTGGGTCAGTTAATTGTAGGGGACTATCAAATAATGTAAAGTGTTGTGATATTTTTAATAAATGTAGAGATATGTATGATATATCAATTTTAGTAGATACACATAATACCAAACAAAGAGAAAAACAATGGCAGCACGAATGGGGATATATAAGCCGGTTTAGCACTCACTCCAGTGCAAGCAGGGGGGTAACAGTGCTTTCTAAAAATTCATTTGAATTTCATATAGATCAGGAAATCATTGATGAACATTGTAACTTTATTATTCTAGATATCAATATTCAAGACTATGGAATGACATTGGTTGCAATATATGGTCCTAATGAAGATAATCCATTTTTTTTTTAAAGGCTATTTAATATAAACCAGTTTGATAATTCATCAGTGATAATAGCAGGTGATTGGAATGTTGTTCAGGACTATAGAGTAGATACTGTCAATTATACAGGAGAAAATAATCCGAAAAGAGCACCACCTACAGTGGAGGAAGTAAGTCTATGTTAAAATGCAGAGGAACAAAAACGGTCATTTCTGATAATTTATGACAACATTTGTGTCATTATTTAGTGCAATTAGTGCGATTACTAGTATTATTACACAGCATTACAATGGGAGTTGATACCATGCAGTGGAGGGTGAGAATCGGTCAATTTATCCAACCGGTCTGTAAAAAGACGTTTAAAAGTCCCGCCATATTGTTGATCCCAAAATGGTGTAAAACTCTAAGACTATTTTTGAGACTTGCTCTTTATGTGAGTGTGATACTATTGCTATGTGGTGATGTAGAATTAAACCTAGGCCCGCCTGGCCCGCCAGGACCGGCTGATATAAGGCCAAACACACGACAAATGTCTCAGTCGAAACTTTCGTGGGAAAAGGGAGATAACCCCAGTGATTCGCTTAGTAGAACTCTTCAGGATATAAGGTCAGAATAAGTAATATATCAACAAGAGAGGGGAGATGACAAGTGTAAATGATAACATAGACAAACTTAATATGAATATAGATAGTAAAATCGATATGCTACAACAAGAAAACAGTGAACTTAAGATTCGGGTGTCTTCTCTTGAAAACCAGGTAAAGAAATTGGAAGTTATGTCTAGTAAGAACAATCTTGTGTTTTTGGGTATTGATGATAAGCCCCACGATGAGATATGACAAACTCATGTTGACTATAAACTTTACGCCTATAATGAAAAAACAAGAGAGCAGAGAGCTGCAAGAGATGTCGCGTAAATAGGGATTCGGCCGAGGCCCACGGTACTGTAAATATGATGAATTTTGTAATTATGACTTCGATTGTGAAAATATTGTTATTAAAATTCCAACACGGAACATTGAAAGCCTGAACACAAAGTTATTTAGAGACAGACAAGGAATTGTCACCAATCATGACATTGTAAGTTTTCAAGAAACTTTTCAAAAGACGGAAAATGAATTTATACACACATTTTGTGACTTTGATTACTTTGAAAGTATACGCAAAAGTGATGATGACTTGACGTATGGAAAAGCTTCTGGTGGAGTATTAGTGTTGGTTAGAAAAACTATAGTTTCAAAATTTAAAGTTAAACAAATTTTAAAACACTATAAATATATGATTTTCCTAAAATGTGAATGCGCTGAGAACCAAAATACAATTATTATGGGATTTCTTTATATTCCTCCGGAAAACTGTATATTTTATAACAGTCAAACAACAAATAATGGTATTGATATTCTTGAGGAGGTATTATTTGAGATAGAGTCTAACTTCGAAGATTATAAATTACTACTGGCAGTAGATTTCAATTCAAGGACAGCAGAATTAGAAGATTTCGTGGTTGGAGATAAAGGAAATTATGTTCCAGGTTTACAATATATTATAAATGATGATCGTGATTCAAAATCGCATATAGCTCAGTGTAAACGTAATAATAAGGATAAGATATCAAACAGCTTTGACCGTTCATTAGTTCAGCTGTGTGGTACAAATGATATGTGTATTATCAATGGCCGTAAAACTTGTGATAATGATGGTGAATTTACATATTTATGCCCAAGCGAGGCTAGTGTTATTGACTATGTCATTTCAAGCTACAACCTGTCTAATTGGATTTCAAATTTTAATGTGCTTTTCGTCGATTTATCAAAGCATCTGCCAATTTCGTGCTGTCTTGAAATTCCAGTGAAATAAAATATATATTCTGGATCTGATAATTGTGTGAAACAAAAGCGTTATAAATGGGTTACTAAAAATGCCCAGAGATACAAAATATGTTGCGTGAAGTCGAATCATTATTAATATTAGATAATATTGTAGATTTACTAGAAAATGATGTGAATGAAGCTACAAATTTGCTGGTTACTCACTTGCAAATTATTTGTGAAAAATCTGGTTTATTGTATCATAATAAGCAAGGAGGTAGCTTATATGTATGTAAACAACCAGAATGGTTTGTCGATGAGTGTCTCATTTCGAAACACAAGAAATGTAAGCTCTTAAATGATTTTCGAGCTACCAGTGATGTTAATATATTGAATGAATGTATAAAAACAAAACATAATTTTCAAAAACTTTGTGTTAAAAAGCATAAACAGTATAAAGTGGATAAGAAAATTGAAATCTGTAATGTTGCAAAAAAAAAATGGTGATACATCTGAATTCTGGAAATTGGTGAAATCAGTCACATACAAATCTACTGTAAATGAGCCAGATATTTCTAGCAACGAATGGAAAAATTATTTTTCTAATCTTTTAAATCCAGATTTACAAGATAAAAGTCCTGAATTTTCAGACTTTGTAGATATGTTTGTTCAGTCACATAATAATGATTGTGATTTTTGTACTGAGGATAATTTATCCTTATTAAATGGTGATATCACCAGAGAAGAGGTTTTAAAAGAAATTAAAAACCTTAAAAATAACAAAGCACCAGGTGAAGATGGTCTGCCAGGAGAACTTTATAAACGTTTATCTTTTTCACCACAGTAGCATCTTCTCTTGTCGACACATTACCACCAGCTCCAGGATTATTCGATATTAATTCCAACCTGTTTAAACAATTCTACTGTAAAATTACCAATAATAACCTCGAATTAAAATTAACAAGTGTAAATAAAGACTTTATATACAAAGAACTCTGCAATCTTAATTCCTTTAAGAGCACAGGATTAGATAACACTCCAGCGAGTTAAACCAATAACTTATCTGGTGAATCTATCAATAACATCTGGGATAGTACCGGACGAACTTAAATTAGCCAGAGTAAAACCATTATTTAAAAAGAACAGTAGATTAGAAATTGGCAACTATAGACCAGTAAGTATTCTTTGTATTATTTCAAAAATTCTTGAAAAAGCTGTGTATAAACAACTGGAGACACATTTGATCGATCATAATTTACTATATCAATTTCAGTCTGGTTTTAGAAGCTCGTATTCAACTGATACTTGTCTTATACATTTATTTGATCATATTGTGGAGTTCCTCAGGGAAGCATTTTAGGCCCTTTGCTTTTCCTGTATTATGTTAACGACATGTCTATCAGTATTCAATCATACTGCAAACTCTTGCTTTATGCCGACGACAGCACTATAATATTTTCTCATTGTAACAAACTTCATTTTGAGTTTGATTTATCTCCCTTAGGCCATATATGTATAGTGGTTCAGGTAAATTGCAGGTGGTATTTTTAGAGTTGTTTGGCAGGTTTAAATAGTGGTTGGACAAGTCAGGCACACCTTGAGTCAGTGGAGATTTAAGTTTTGAGCTGGAAAGGTGTGTTTGAGAAACTTCAGTTGTGAAATGGCAGATGATATTGTAAATGGAGATGGCCAAGCATAGAAATGTCAGAACAGGACATTTAGGTCATATTTCTGTACAGAGCAATTCATATTTCACACCCAGGTAAGAGGTTTTTTCTTGTCCCTTTTTTCGGTTGTCGTTTTGTCAATTTTTATCAAATGGCGTGTCGTGAACTCGAATTTGTATTGTATCGTGGTTATTTTAAAAAAAGGTTTATTGTATTCTAAAAATGGGTTATTCCTTTCACAGGGGATTTTATGGTGTTTTATGATGAGTTTATGGATGTTTTTGGAGCCACATGGTTGTTGGTGATGTTATGAGCCACGCCTTAGAATATATTGAGAGTGGAAATAGTTTGAGTTTTCCTTAGAAGTTGTTTATTTGGGAAGTGGAACACATATAAAGTCAGTGTTATACAAATAGTTTAAATTTAGTTTTGAAGACTTCCTTGGAGGAGGCCGTGGTGGCAAGTTCACAAATGAGTGTTTGTGAACTACAAATAATATAAAGTCAGAGTACTGAAAAGAGGTGTTTTATACCTTTATTGAATATTTATTAAGAATATTTCAATGTCGTTGAAGTAGATAAAACTTTATAAAAGGAAATTACTAACTGCTTTTGCATACTGAAACCGTTTCGAACATTATATTAAAAAAGATGGAACTAACTTTATTGTGGAACATTAATATTTGGAAGGGGAGATAACTTTGAAAAAGACTGTGATATCTAGAGGAACATTTATATATTTATCTAGAGACAGAGAAATTATATTCATATTTGAAATGTTTAATATTTAATTGGTGTGGACTATTTTTATTTATTTGTCTTGACTTTTGTTTATTTTTTTTGTATTGTAATTTTGGTGTATTCATTGATTTGGTAGAGCTAGAATGAGTGAGAGACAAAATATTTATATTCATGACCTTTTGTTTTTTTTTCTTTATTTTGCATGTGTATTTTCAGTTCTATTTTCTTTTTGTTGTTTAGTTTATTTGGTGTGGATTTTAATAAAATATTATAATTTTTACACCATTCTCAATCTCATTGGCAAATCCAGCAAACATTTGTGTAAGAACCCAGAAGTGATTTATCACTTCGTTACACTCATAAAGACCCCGATGTTATCTCCCACAAATTAGGAAAGGAACTAGAATCTTGTAGCAGCTGGCTCGTTGACAATAAGTTGTCTTTACACTTAGGCAAAACAGAATGTATTATATTTGGACCGAAACGTAAATTGAAGAAAGTAACAAATTTTCAAATCCAGTGTAACAATCATATCATTCAATCGCAACCAAAACTTAAATATTTAGGCATAGACATAGACCAAAATTTATCAGGAGAAATTACAGTTAACTCAATAATAAAAAAGGTAAATTCTAGACTTAAATTTATGTACCGTAAAGCGAGGTGCCTGTCAACTGAAACTCGCAAAACTCTTACAACGGCTCTAATCCAATGTCACTTTGACTATTCATGTTCCTCGTGGTATGCTGGTGTTTCACAAACCTTAAAAAACAAACTTCAGATTGCCCAGAACAAAACCGTTAGATTTATAAAAGAATTAGGTCCAAGATGTAGTGTTCGCCAACCAGAACTATCAAGTGTTGGATTTCTTAATATTGAGAATAGGGTAAAGCAATTAAGATTAGGACATGCACATAAAATCTATAACAACAAATGTCCAACGTATTTAAAAGATAATTTTATAAAAGTTAGTGAAAATCATGAATATAACACTAGATCAAGCCAATTCAACTTCGTTGTTTCAAAAATCAAAGGTGTGGACTCTTAAACTTTTTTCTTCAATGCTATTAAAGATTGGAACTCGCTTCCAAATAACATAAAATCAATAAAAGACCATAACGCTTTCAAAACAGAAATAAAACAACATCTTAAAAATTAATTACAGCCATATCTTTTAAAATATTATCAACTAAAATTGTGCCATGCGACCTCTTAACTCATTTTTTTTTTTTTTTTTTTTTT
>MJUT01040241.1:124725-136449 GCA_002080005.1 Gigantidas platifrons | reverse complement strand
CTAACGGTCTTGGAATAACTGCTGAAAGAATAACTTTTGTACCAGGCTTTGTGTATCTTTTGACTGTTGTTATTTACTGATTATAGTAATAACCAAAATCAGCCAATTTACAACTATTTACATTATTAGTACCTACATGAATCAGGACAACATCAAAGTTGACAAAAGCAGATCCAGACTTGATCAAATAGTCTACATCCTCAATTTTAGCGCCCGGAAAATCTTGCAGGACATAATGGTAGTTTTTAATCTGTTTTACATGTTTACCAATTGAATCGCATATCAACGTAGCAGTCCTTTTCCCTGAAACGATATGGTAAAATGGACATGTTTAGGAATATTTAACCACAAAATTTCGCATTCGCTTAGCAACATGTAACTAGTCCGACAACGGATGTACAATGTACTGCTTGTATGCATCGCTTGTCCAGTCTCCCATCCGTTGTATAAAGTGAGGAGAAACGCCAGATTTTGCGGCTAGAGTGGCTCCACCTCTTCTGAAACTATGAGAAGAAAACAATTTAGGATTCAAACCAACTTTTCTGATTAATGTTCTTAATTTCAGTTGAAATTGATTATATGTAATCCGAACTACTGCCTTCTTAGAGTAAACAGAAAAAGCAGGAAATTTTGCAGGACGAGGATTTAACTCGCACATCCGCCGATAAGCATGAACAGGACAAAATTTTGAATTCGAAATTAAAACTAGGGGTATATTTAAAAGTCGGTTGCCAAACTGTAAAGTTTTCGTCCATTTGAAAGAAACCACTAAGAAAGACGAACAAACTGTAATGTCATTTCTACACAGTTGCTTAGAACTGTCAAATTTTTTGACAGATTTTGGTACTAAATTAGATTTTCTGGACATTAAGAAAAATGCAAACAAAAATAAACACCAAAATGTTGCATCAAGAGAATTATTCATGTTCATAAAATTATACATCTTATCAAGAATTTGTAAAGTTGATGGTAAGGCCTGTTTTGGTAAATGTTTTAATTTGCGATTTAAACCCCCTAAGAGTCATCTTAATTTCGAAAGAACTAAAAATGTCCATATTACAGCCATGTAAAAGAATTAAAATTTTGACACCATTTAAATAATTTCCTATACTTTGTGCCGATTTGAATGTCCTACTAAGAAACTGCGAATAAGTGCAAAGTAGATCGGTAGAAATGGAAAACGGGTTTAATTCGTAAAAATTACAAAATAATAAATACGCTGTCCACTGAGTTTTCAAATTAAGTAAAGTCCCTTCCGCATAAGTATACCTTCTAGTAAACAACATATCTTCATACAGACTTCGCAAAGTTATGTCTGAAATATAAAATTACCAATTATGATTAAACATAAAATACGAATAGGGTATTTTATCTTCAACAATATCAATATCTTTTGCTAGGTTATAAAATTCTTCGCTAAATTTTAAATCTAAATCCCAACGAGAAAACAAATCAGGAATTCTGTTTTCACATCCTGAAAGATGTCTGACCTTAATGTCAAAATTATAAATAGCTGCAATAAAACAAATTTCACGTAAGCAAGACTGAAGAAATTCATTTCGTGTAGCTCCAGTGTTCATTACTCTGACTGACACTAAATTCTCACAATTTATTATAATTTTGTTTGATGAAAATTGTGATCCCCATAGTTTAAGTGCAACTACTATAGTAAACATTTCACATAAATTAATATGCATATTTTGATTCAAGATCAAATCTGGAAAAGAACAGTGAAAAAATCTTCCATTCAACCAACCTCCACATCCTGTCAAACAAGCATCGACTTCTAGAAGTTCGTCTGCCGCAGCCCAGTCTTCTGACAACATCATGGATATCCCATTATAGTGTGGTAAAAAAGTATTCCACCACAGTAAATCTAATTTAAAGTCATGGGATATAAATATCGCGCCAGTTTCAGGCATTTCTCTTAACCAGTTTAATAGCCTTGAAACAAATAAACGCCCTGTTCTGACACACTGTGATATAAAAGTTAATTTGCCTAATAAAGACGGCAACTCCTTTTTTGTACATAAACTTTTGTCAAGCCATAGTGTATACAATTGATATTTGTTGCTTCTCCGCTAAGCACGCAGCCTTAAGGAGAAAGAGCAAAGACTGGTGGCTCAGAATCAGGATAATGTGTCCGAGTGGGGCAACGTGTCTATCCGCGGACTGTTGTCTCCGAGTTAGCTAGCACTATAAAAATCCATCTCAGCGTGTTAGTCTAGTGCAAAGCGGACCTCATCATCATCTCATTGAAAATCAACTTGCTCTCGCCATGGTATAGCTTAAAAATTGCTGAGTTGACGTTAAACAACACTGACTGACTGACTGACTCACTCACTCACTCACTCACTCACTCACTCACCGCAGTGGGCCTTTGGGATAAAAACGTCGATATCAATTTCAGTGCTCACAACGTCGTTTCTGGAATAACCTTCATCAGGTTCACTCAGCTCTGAAATATTGGAAAGACAAATAATTTAAAAGTCTAAACAGCAAAATCGGGATTCCTGTGTTGGGAAAAAAAAGGGGGGGTGGAGTGATTATATATTGGTTAGATGAGGTATTTTGCATATGATTGAAACATTTGTTTTCAGATACTTTATAGACCAAACGTTAATGTAAAAATAAAGATGTTTATGTACCAATTCAACAATTGTCAGCTTTATTATTTTTGTAATATGTTTATCCTATTTTTAGTACCACTGAGTTTTAGTCAGAAAACTAAAGAAGTTATATATCTGTATTAGTTGACACATTATTATTTTAATATAAACAGAAAATAGATTTTTATAATGATGAATAAATGAATAAATTAACGAATAACAACGAATTATCATTTTTGTTTATATTTATTTTTTATTTTTGGTGTTTTAACGCACTTTCGGCAATATTTCAGCTATATCATGGCGACCAGTTTTAGTGGTGGAAGAACAATCTCTACCCAGAGTTGTCGGTCCTTACACTCTCTCTGGATTGGTAGAGATTGGTGGAAGAAGCCGGAGTACCCGGAGAGAACCATCAACCATGGGCAAGCAACTGGTAAATTTTATCACTTGCGGCTGCGAGTCGAGTGCACCATTTTTTGTAATTTACAAAGCCGGGTTATTTTTTTTTATATTTGATGTCTCGACGGAATATTATACAATTACATACTTTTATAGAAGTGAATATGAGTTTTTATTGATCGAAGGCTGAGGTCAATATTTGTTTTGCATGTCAATAAAAACTCATATTCACTGATACAAAAGACTGTAATTGTTTTATTACATACTATAATGCTTACGACGTCATCCGGTGAATATTACTTCCAGCGTTACGCGCGCCATTGGTTACACTTCGACTAAATAGAACATGAAATAAGTAAAACGAATGTAGATTTTTTTTTAATTGATGGATTTTGATTTCCGATGCATGCTTGTATAGGGAATTATACGAATAATTGTTTTATTATATTAGATTAGGGTTATTTTTGCTTTTGAAAACGAATTTATTGGAAGAAAACGTCGTTAACGCACAATTTTCTCATGTAACGTGTTACAAAATATCCGTATGTATCAGTTTACATTTTTCTCAGTAACTGAAACCTAAAAATTCGTTTTTCGGACCATTTTTTTGTGGGACCGGAAGCAGAGTCAGCGTACTCTATAACCTCATTAACGATTTCTGATGAAAGCAATGCTTGAAGGAAAAAATCGGCAAGTTCATGGAAAGAAAAGAATGTAACGCTGAAGGAAAAACATCTGCATGCCAAAAAACAAGCTTTATTTCAGCTAGGTTTTACAAAATTTTCACAAAAAAGTATACATATCAAATGTGATTATCTTAAAAAACGGAAAAATCTTTTCAAAAATGATTTTTTTAAAGAAAGTTGAAAAATATTCCTAAAGGAGTAAGTTCAACAAAAATGTCCAGTTGCAACTTGACGTAAAAAAATCACGAAGTATAAAACTTTACAAATTCGAAACTATATTTTTCGCTCATAATTTTCGTGCTAGATCCAAATAGCAAAAATGTGCATTTTCAGTGTAAGAGAATGAACTTAACAAACTTGATTTCGGATAAAAATTACGATTTCTACGTAAAATTGTAGAAGTTCAACAAATTTGTCCAGTAAACGTTTTATCTTATCGACGACAAAATAACGTCATGCTACGTACAATCTTGCTATATTTTTCAAAGTTTTCTATTAAAAAAAAACAAATAAACAACAACAAAAACAAAAGCGAAGCAAAAAACAAACAAACGAAATAGAGCGAAAAAAAATACAAAAATATACCAAACCTGAAAAAAATAGTGTGTTTCCGCTTACTCGAGCGACCCTAATTAAAATGAATGTATTACCTTAATTTTTTGTGTGTGTCATTTTTGAACAAGCATTGCAAAAAAAGAATGTGTGCATTGTAGAAACTATAATTTATAATAGTTAAAAAAATTCTCGAAATATAATTGATTTATATGAAAATTTAAAATTTGAACTGAATTATTTTAATTATAATTTCACTGGATTATACATACGATAAATATTACGATAAATTTTCAAGAATACAACGTATACAATCAATCAATAAACAAACATAATATGATAATCTCATTTTAGAGCAACATATACTTTCAAAGAAAAATTGATAGAGTACAGTCACATGACATAAACAATAAATAAATACAAAAAGGGAATAAAAACGAAATAAAACAACAAAACAAACAAACATTGAAACAAACACCGTAAAGAAAAACACCAACAAGACATTATATAGACAAGCAAGCGAAAATAAAATAAAAATCAATGAAAACATAAAGTGAAATTCTGAAATGAAGAAGAATACATCAAAACACACCCATCCCACCTCCACCCTAACCATACCCAAGTTATGCAAACACAAATAAGGAAGACGAAAAAAATTAAAAAGAAGACGCGAAACGTTCTTTTCAACGTTAATTTTGTGTAACGTCAAGTGTCACCAACATCGCGTGTAACGTTAATACCATTATCTATTAACTTCTAGACTTTCCTTAGCTAAAGTACGGATATTTATAGTCATTATGTAATAATATTCTTTTCACAACAAATACGGGCCGTTTTTGTTTCGCGACAACTTCTTACTTATCAAGTCATGTTCTTTCTGTTTTATTTTCACAATATATTTATAAGTCTACTAAGGGACCCTTTTAGTTTGCCAAAACCAGAGATGACATATAGGGTCTAACACCGGGAGAGGTGCAAGATAGTAAAATTTGTGAAACCTGGGGGCACAGAGGCTTGAATCGCTTTCATAGAGGTCACGCGGCCTATATACCATATATACTAACAAGGGATGTAACGACCAACGTAGCCAAGCCACTACCAGTTCTGTTTCAGGCTTGAAAAACAATATTAAAAAATCACACATTCAAACAATCTTTGTTGTCATTCGCTATCATATTGATTTATCTTTCCGACGAGACATAATTTTTAACAACTGCTTCACTCTAGAAGTCAGAGCACCCCTGCACACTTGAAACTTTGCTCTAAAATAGGCCACCAACGTTTTACTATGGCACACAGTCAACGGTAGCCTAAAACTCCAAGAATATAGAGCTGTCATCTGATTGGTTAATATTTCACACGACACGGTAAGTGTTTTTACTTATTCGTAACATATAAAAAATATTGTAAATGATTTTTAGGTATATTATAATCATATAAAATTACTTCTAAACGTAATTCTCACTGAAAAAAAATTAAAGCATATATTTCAAGCGTTATCAGAATGTGGACGTGTCGTGAGAAATATTAACCAGTCTCACAAAGGCTACCATATTGATACACTAAATACATGTAACACTATTGTTGAACATGTACTGTCGTGCAGATCAGCGACAAAACTAACATGAAAACAAGACCATGCTATATTACTAGTCATATGAAATATTTCCAGTATCATTGAGGATATAAAGTGTGTCCTTATCAACGGTGAATATTTTTTTTAATCAGTGCCTATCACCACTAATGTTGTGAGTTCGAAACCCGCTCAGGCGAGGTTTACTCGATACAACATTATGTGATAAAGCTTGTCAGTGACTTGCGACAGGTCAGTGGTTTTCTCCGGGTCCTCCAGTTTCATCCACCAATAAAACTGACCACCACGATATTACTGAAATATTGTTGAAAGTGGCATTAAACACCATAAACGAAACCTAGACCTGCATACATTTGCGATGAATATTTTTTTGTGTTTTTTAAGGACTATGTATATTTCACGATTACACTGATGATGTTATGTACTGAATTGAATACTTTATTTCATCTAAGTATTTATTTCGTTGGCATGATATCCAGGCAAACAACATGGCGATGGGGGAATTCCAATATCACAACGGTATGATAGACTCGTGCAATAATTGTCTGTATGTCTATCTACTAACGTCTGCATAAGTTCGTATCCCGCCTGTTTCGATGTGTACTATAGGTGTGAAACCACTAATTAATTTCTTTTTACATTTTCTACTAAATTTGTGTTTTTACGAGTCTACCTGGTCATTTTATCTTAAGTTTAACCTTTCCAAGACCATATATCTTCTGAAACGTACATGATTCCTCTACGTTCTGTCAAAATATCAGGGCATGTTTAAAATCTTGCAGTGAAGTGCCAGGCTACGGAAAACACCTACTCTAAAAATAGTTCGGTCATCCCCCAGAAATTCAGTATTTATAGATCATGCATCAAATCCTCCATATAAAATACAACTAAATCCATCAAATTTGGACTCAAAATAATCCCTATATTGTATATTTAACTTCAATTATCAATTTTAATTAGTCCATTCCATTCAGTAGTTTTCATAATACTAAAAAGGGAAAGGAACTTTTTTCTTTAAAAGGGACTACTTTCGTATATGTTCTAAGCTCTGATTGGTGAATTAGTGGTTTGACACCTATATATACCCACAACTGAACTCGCCAAATAAAACCATCGACTCGTGATAAAACAGAGGTTTGTTTAAAGTGGTATTAAACGCCCAAAATACAAACCAAAGTCCGCTTTGTAAGTATATGATTAGTTCTTGTGATTGGCGGCCTACCAAAGTCCATTTTGTAAGTGTATGGGTAGTTCTTGTGATTGGCTGCCTATCAAAGTCCGTTTTGTAAGTGTATGATTAGTTCTTGTGATTGGCGTCCTATCAAAGTCCGTTTTGTAAGTGTATGATTAGTTCTTGTGATTGGTGGCCTATCAAAGTCAGTTTTGTAAGTGTATGATTAGTTTGTGTGATTGGCGGCCTATCAAATTCCGTTTTGTAAGTGTTTGATTAGTTCATGTGATTGGTGGCCTGTCAAAGTCCGTTTTGTAAGTGTATGATTAGTTTGTGTGATTGGCGGCCTATCAAAGTCCGTTTTGTAAGTGTATGATTAGTTCGTGTGATTGGCGGCCTATTAAAGTCCGTTTTGTAAGTGTATGATTAGTTCGTGTGATTGGCGGCCTATCAAAGTCCGTTTTGTAAGTGTATGATTAGTTCGTGTGATTGGTGGCCTAACTAAGTCCGTTTTGTAAGTGTATGATTAGTTCGTATGATTGGCAGCCTATCAAAGTCCGTTGTGTAAGTGCATGATTAGTTGATGTGATTGGCGGCCTATCAAAGTCCGTTTTGTAAGTGTATGATTAGTTTGTGTGATTGGTGGCCTATCAAAGTCCGTTTTGTAAGTGTATGATTAGTTCGTGTGATTGGCGGCCTATCAAAGTCCGTTTTGTAAGTGTATGATTAGTTCGTATGATTGGCGGCCTATTAAAGTCCGTTTTGTAAGTGTATGATTAGTTTGTGTGATTGGTGGCCTATCAAAGTCCGTTTTGTAAGTGTATGATTAGTTCGTGTGATTGGCGGCCTATCAAAGTTGGTACGCTAATTATATTAAGCGCTATTCGTTAAAAAAATGTCATTCATAAACAATTAGTGCCATATTTATCGTACTATAAAAGATAACCGGCTAATTGTAAATAAAGCGGGATATAAATAATATATCTATCCTGCAATCGTGTTATTTTGAATACTAGAGGGGTCAAATAAACTTACATGTAAGTGTTATTTAGTCATGGATCTCATACAGCCTTCTCTGGTATCCAATTCATGTTGAGCTAACGATAAGAAACGGTAACAGTATAAATGCGGACGTCACAGAGGACACAACTGAAAGCGACAAGATTGACATCCGCTTCTTCTTTTTTTTTTATGTGTGTTGCTTCCACCATGCATGCAGATGCCGGTCCTTTAAGGGTTCTGTAAGTAAATAGTCCGTCCGGATATATAATAAATTTTGGATGAAAACAAAATAACAAAATTGCTACAAAAAGTTCAAGTCATCCACTTATGACGACAGTGTAATTTTAAATCTCCGTAGACAAAGTGAAGAACGTATTCATTCATTCAACTTGTTAAGGGAGAATAAAACATATTGACTATTAACCTTGTGATGAGGTATAACATTTGATTTTATTGTTCAAATGGTCTAGTGGTTTTTGAACGGTTTATTATTTTCATGTATTTCAACCAATAAGTTATATGGTGCGGGACAAAATGGATCATGCTAGTAATTTGTAGATGACTATCCACAGATTATTCCTGCAAACATCGGTTTCAAATGGGACAGAGTGTAATGAACGAACTTTAAAAAGTTTTAGTATAGGCCTACTTGGATATTGTTGACAGATTGTTCATGTCCATATTAGACATGATGCTGAGAACATCCCATCGGAGAGGGACGTCTACTAGTTATGGGAAGTAATCAAATACTCTTCTCACCATTGGGACGGGATGTAGACGAGTACCTTTACTTTGTAAATAGGGGTTATGGTGTTTAACGCCACTTTCAACAATATTTCAGTTATATCGTGGCGGTCAGTTTTATTTACATGTATATTGTAAATATAATGTTCACATTATGACATATTTATTCTGTTTATAACATGTCTTCAACCCTTTGGGGGTAAAATTGTGCTAAATGATAACCAGATAAATGTCACATCTTTGTATACGTAAAACACAACTTGTAGTAACAAGTGGGAGTGGTCTTTGCTGGTTCGTTGCAAGGGGAAATATCCCGATGTATTGGTCCCTTGTCCCGTGTTAGTCTAAATTTACGATCGTAGTCCGGTACCCGTGTCAATGTTACCAGTATAATGCTTGTAACTTGGTCTTGTCATGAATATAGCTGAAAGTTTAAACTAACAAACAATCATTGCGGATTTGTGACAAAACATATATTCTTACTAATACAATGCTATTACTTACAAAAAAAAACAAGTTCAAAGGTCCACTCTCCTCAGTTTTAACGACTGCTTTATAACATAACCCTTTTTTTCACATGATGTAGATGGAAAGCATGTATATTACTTTTTTTTCAATCAATCAAAAGTATTATCAATATATATGATTGATTATTAGGAAAGAACAATTTAACACGAAACAGGTAATTTGTAAAGTTCTTTCTACGACGATTATATAGGAAAGATTACACGCATTTTGTTTTATTATCGAAACATCTTAAAAACACATTCTTAACATGTGATTAATTCAATATCATTTGAAATAAACTCTGGTCATATGACATGTTTGAGTGGATACTAAAAATAAACCCCCAAAAAATAGCAGATCGTTTTACGGATACTTTAACATATAGGCGTTTCAATGTTCATGATATGAGTTTGACTGTACCAATAAATCTCGGTGAAGCATTACTACATGTGACTATAACGTGTCATATATACATGTATAATTTATACTTTTATTTGTTATAAAATTAAAATACTATTAAGTGATTGTTCTATTAATATAAAAATGTAATATATTATGACTATTATGTTTTTTTATATAAATACTCTTGCATATTTGTTTTATTCTAGGAATATATATACATAAAGATGGTGTTTAACGTCACTTTCAACAATATTTCAGTTATATCGCGTGGTGATCAGTTTTATTGGTAGAGGAAACAGGAGTACCCGGAGAAAACTACCGACCTGTCGCAAATCACGGACAAACTTTATCACATAATGTTGTATCGAATAGTTTGAGCAAAAAAGTTACCATAAATCGTTTTACATGATTCACCTCTCTCATGCACATATAATATTACATGTAAAATAATAATAAACTACAAATGTATATATATCTACCACATTTGTATATGTGTAATGTCCAGGACAGGTTATTTTTGCCAAATGCTGTTTAAATATTAATTCAAGCAGGAGCAGGGGGCAAAAAAAGGGGGGTCACATACACCCTCTTTCAAAAAGTGTTTCTGCCCTCCCACATTTTTGTGCAAAGATTTAGAAAAAGCTGAATTTGTAGCATTCAGTCAAATATTTTCACGAAATCAAGAGGTAATTAAGGGTGTTTGAAGCCAAAAGACCTTTTTTATGCTTTTCAGTTTTGAAAGTTTTAAAGCTTACCCCTCCACTTTCCCGTCACCTCATGAAGTTTGCACACACTTTCCAATGTTTCCACCCACTTTCCGATCCGCCACTACGCCTCTGGCAATTGTGTCCGAGAAGATTTGTTCACATAAAATGAATCAGAAACTATTATACCCGTGGTATAGGTCTCGTTAGATGTGTTGTTGGCTGACTATGTATATGGTTGGAAAGTGTTTGTTCAAATGGTTAATTGTAGTTTGAGAAGATTCAAGTGTATATGGAGCCATTCAATGTAATAATATTGATGATAATGAAAGGTCATAACTTAGATTTAAAAAAAAAAAGAAAAAAGCACCCCCCCCACCCCCCAAAGAAAAAAGAAGTAGAAGAAATCGAACCTGTAATTGCTGAACATGCAAGTCAATGTACTGCAACTTCATTTCGTTAATATCGTACACACAAGCTTTTAACGTTGATTTAAGCCAAATTTAATTCACAACATGAAAGTTACATTGGGAAATATGTCTAATCTGGGGTTCATGAAGTGTCAGACAAAGATTGTAATACTAGATTTAAATTGTGATTACCGAATGATTAAAAAAATGATGATCACAAAACAAAGTTATTAGACATTTTTGGGGTAAAAATATAGTTTGTATTAAACCCTAGATATTCAATCAGATAGCACTAGTATGTAGTATAATTAATATACGAGACAACGATTTATAAGATATAAAAACATGTACACAAGGAAGAAACACCATCTCGTAAGACCGGTTTCTTTATAACGATGTAAATAAAGTACAAAATAGTTGTCTCGATGTTGCATGATTAACGCATGTTACCAACCCGGGTCATTTTATATTTATTTGATTATCATGTAAGTATCTCCTTTGAATAGACTCCGAGGTCAGGAACCTTGTAACTAAATTAAGGCCATATCAATTTTCTCTTGAAGATGAAACACGCAATTAATATGGCAGTTTAAAGGAAGATTTCGTTCAGCTGGTCGACAAGTAGAAACAAAGGGATTCGACTTTTCTCATAAAATTTGTCTAATTGAAAATAAAATTTTGTATTTTTTCTTAATTGGAATATGTTTCTGTTATTGAATACATCGCCATGTTATAATAACTTGTTTTAACTTAATTTGTCCTTGATTTGTGACAATTTCAAATCGGCATACGAAAACGTCACCTTGGTAAAGGTACATGTATGATATAGCTTAAGGTAATTTTGAAATACCAAGGAGGAAGTAAATTAACATATCCCCTCGATATGGTGGCCATCTTTATTATCGATCGACACAAAATTGAACAAAATCGTTGTAAAAGAC
>MJUT01040241.1:106194-121377 GCA_002080005.1 Gigantidas platifrons | reverse complement strand
CCGATCCGCCACTACGCCTCTGGCAATTGTGTCCGAGAAGATTTGTTCACATAAAATGAATCAGAAACTATTATACCCGCGGAATAGGTCTCGTAAGATGTGTTGTTGGCTGACTATGTATATGGTTGGAAAGTGTTTGTTCAAAAGGTCAATTGTAGTTTGAGAAGATTCAAGTGTAAATGAAGCCATTTAATGTAACAAATATATTGATCATAATGAAGGACAATAACTTAGATTGCAAAAAAAGAAGAAAATAGCACCCCCCCAAAGAAAAAAGAAGTAGAAGAAATCGAACCTGTAATTGCTGAACATGCAAGTAAATGTATTGCAACTTCATTTTGTTAATATTGTACATACAAGTACAAGCTTTTAACGTTGATTTATGCCAAATTTAATTCACAACATGAGAGTTACATTGGGAAATATGTCTAATCTAGGGTTCATGAAGTGTCAGACAAAGGTTGTAATACTAGATTTAAATTGTGATTTCCGAATGATTACAAAAAATGATGATCACAAAACAAAGTTATTAGACATTTTTGGGGTAAAAATATAGTTTTTATTAAACCCTAGATATTCAGTCAGATAGCACTAGATTATAGTATAATTATTATCCGAGACAAGGATTTATAAGATATAAAAACATGTACACAAGGAAGAAACACGATCTTGTAAGGCCGGTTTCTTTATAACGATGTAAATAAAGTACAAAATAGTTGTCTCGATGTTGCATGATTAATGCATTTTACCAACCCGGGTAATTTTATATTTATTTGATTATCATGTAAGGATCTCCTTTGAATAGACTCCGAGGTCAGAAACCTTGTAACTAAGATAAGGCAATATCAATTTTCTCTTGAAGATCAAACACGCAATTAATATGGCAGTTTAAAGGAAGATTTCGTTCAGCTGGTCGACAAGTAGAAACAAAGGGATTCGACCTTTCTCATAAAATTTGTCTAATTGAAAATAAAATTTTGTATTTTTTCTTAATTGGAATATGTTTCTGTTATTGAATACATCGCCATGTTATAATAACTTGTTTTAACTTAATGTGTCCTTGATTTGTGACAATTTCAAATCGGCATACGAAAACGTCACCCTGGTAAAGGACAAGTACATGTATGATATAGCTTAAGGTAATTTTGAAATACCAAGGAGGGAGAAAATTAACATATCCCCTCGATATGGTGGCCATCTTTATTATCGATCGACACAAAATTGAACAAAATCGTTGTAAAAGACAACACAAAGAACAACAATGTCACGTGTCACCTAGAAGTAAGTAATCTTGCATTTCCGATTGACACAAAAGCACAAATGTTGTCGAATACTTTTATAGTTTCTGAATTTGTGAAGATTTTGTATTCGTTTCTAACGTGGTCATGTGTTAAAATGTGTCATACGGTACCACTACCAGTGCCTCGCACCTGGCAATGTGTAACAAGGTACCACGATCAGTGCCTTGCACCTGGAAATGTGTCATATGGTACCACGACCAGTGCAACCTAGTAATGTATCATGCGGTACCGCAACCAGTGTATTTCACCTGGCAATGTGTCATACGGTACTACGACCAGTGCAACCTAGCAATATGTCATACGGTACCACAACCAGTGTATTTCACCTGGCAATGTGTTATACGTTACCACAACCAGTGTATTTCACCTAGCAATGTGTCATACGGTACCATGACCAGTGCCTTTCACCTGGCAATGTGTCATGCGGTACCACGACCAGTGCAACCTAGCAATATGTCATATGGTACCACAACCAGTGTATTTCACCTGGCAATGTGTCATATGGTACCACAACCAGTGTATTTCACCTGGCAATGTGGTATGCGGTACCACGACCAGTGTATTTCACCTGGCATTATGTCATACGGTACCACGACCAGTGTATTTCACCTGGCAATGTGTCATACGCTACCACGACTGGTGTATTTCACATGGCAATGTGTCATACGGTACCACGACCAGTGTCTTTCACCTAGCAATGTATCATACGCTATCACGACCAGTGCCTTTCATCTGACAATGTGTCTTACGGTACCACGACCAGTGCCTCTCACCTGGCAATGCGCCTTACGGTACCATGACTAGTGCCTTTCACATGGCAATGTGTCATACGGTACCACGACCAGTGTCCTTCACCTGGCAATGTGTCATACGGTACCACAACCAGTGCAACAAGACAATGCGCCATACGGTACCACAACCAGTGGAACATGACAATGCGCCATACGGTACCACAACCAGTGCAACATGACAATGCGCCATACGGTAGCACGACCAGTGTATTTCACCTGGCGATGTGTTATGCGGTACCACGACCAGTGTATTTCACATGGCAATATGTCTTACGGTACCACGACCAGTGTCTTTCACCTGGCAATGTGTCATACGGTACCACGACCTGCGCCTTTCACATGGCACAAATGTTGAAAGTTCGACTCCAAGTTCTGACCAGGTGTACTTTTTCAGTGACCTGGGAAAGCTCTGTGATTTTCTCCGGATACAGCTTTTAAAAGACGACATAAAAAAATAAAAAATCAGAAACAAAAATGGCAATTTGTACAAAACGAGAGAATGTTATAGGTGGTAACCGTCGACATTTCTACAAAGTTGTTTCTGTGTAGATTGAACGGTGTAACTTGGATAACAAATTGTCTAACGACGAGTGCTAAATAGTAGCAAAAGTTTATATGGTTTTGAGATTTAACAAATACAAAAATTTGGTCAAATCATAGAGGTATGGTCAAAACATGGAGATATTCTAGTCTAAAAGAATTCAAGTAAACAATGCTGTCTATAAGCGTGATAAGCCGTATATACATGTCTACGTTCGTTAAAAAAACATTTCATATCTACACAATACAGAAATATATTTTTTTCACACGTTTCATTGCTATTTCAGTTGTTTCACTACAAAAATAGAAAATCGTACTATTTTCTACTTCTCGAGCAGTTCTGGTTGCTAAGTAATTATAGTCTGCAGAATGAATTATGGGATCATTTTACAAAATAACAACTTCGAACATTTACAAGCGATATTACATTTAAAATATGTATAAAATATGTTTTTATTAATAACCTGTTTCATTTGACGTCCGCGTAATACAACAGTAATAAATATTAACAGGATTGAGTGATGTGAAAACTGATTTTTATCTGTAGGAATTTTATGCTTGTGTTGCTATTAAAATGATATGCGACACGTGCATGCATTTTCCAAGCCAGAAAATTGAGGACTTGCTGCACTGGTTCTTTAGAATACATACACCTTACCAAATACACTTCTTAAGGACAAGTTTCCAAATTTAATTAAATGGTTATCCCTTTGAATCAGACACACGATCACACGTGCTGAATCATTATTAGTGGTGACAAAAGAGATAAATACCGCAATTGGACTTGCGAGGACATGATTTATGCTATCAATTGTTTGTTGCAGACATTTTTGTTCGTTTTGGCAATATAATGTTTCTTCGATTTATTGGAATTCCAATGGGAACGAAAAGTGCTGCTCTCATTGCTGATTTGTTTTATACTGCTATAGCCACTCACTGATTAGATTATTCAAAAATAATTGCAAATACTTGGACGATATCATGACTAATTCTAATTTAAATTAATCCAAAGCTAACATTACAAGTGACTCGTGTCAATTTTGAGCTTAATTTAATACACTACAAAAGAGACGACCTTTCTTTCCGTCGTCAAGTTTCATTTGGTTCGTTTTGCACGTTTTTTGTCATGTTTCTGTCGTCAATGACACGTAATCTCGCGATATTGAAAATGTTTCGTTTTCATATATTATTGAAAACTTTCACGAAATTTTATTACAGCTATAAAGATCTTGTGCATAAGCATAATTCTACAATCAAAGATTTGACCAAAAAAGGGTATTTTCCATTCATGATTTTATGGCGACGTATAATTAACAAACACGAGTAGCTAAAATCTTTTTAAAGGTTGTGATTTAACAACTATAGTAGACTCTTTGAGGCATGTGTTACATTGCTGAAATATAGTCATTCTGCTGGTACTACTAGGTCCAACTAGCAATTAAATCAGTACATTTACATTTCATTCCAAATCAAATTACTAATCTTTCTTCAATATTTGATTCCAACAAAAGGATGATATGTTTATTTTGGTCTCCCACGAAGACTATTAAATTTTAAAAATGTCAAATTTATATTAAATCTGTTGGAAAAAATAGTTATGATTTTTTGTTCTAAGGTTAATTGTCTTATAACCGATATATTCTACCCTCGTAGCTCTATTAGTCGGTGTTAACTATGGGCATTTGTTGACCCTGCTATTGTACTCTCCATGTTTCTTGTTATTCATTTTTTGCGAGATTGTGTGATCGTATTAACTGGAACCGAATCCGTGCAAGTTTTATCGTTTGTTTATACCTGTATTGCCGTTGGAGTTCCAATTATCAAGATGGGAGGGTTGGGATCCCGTTAACCGGTTTAACCCCACCCCATTTTTGTGCCTGTCCCAAGCCACGACATGGATTTCCAACGATATATGTCGCAGTCTTTTTTCGTGTTCAATAAATAGAGGTGGCTGTTGGCTTTGTTGTTAATGATGGAATTGTTGACCATCACTCTTTCAAAATATTACACTTTAAAGTAATAGATAAAATTGGAGATATTCTTAAAAGTTTTTCGATTTGGTTGTAGTCACTAAAACGTGGACTTTTACCTCATTCATAAGATGATATCAATTAAATTTCTCTTCCTTTTCTCAAATTTCCACCTGTTGTATAGAAAACATTTTTGTTTAATGTTTAAATGATGAATTTTGCTAAATTCAAATATCTAATTTCTAGATAAAATGTGTAAAATGATAAATGAAAAGAAAGGAAAAAAATATCTATCCTGTTTCTCGATCATTTTACTGTGATATGAAATAAACATAATTTGTATTGAACGACCGAAAAAACCCTTATTTTTAACATGGTAGATTATACCACAGCTATTATTTTCCAATATGTATATTTTATACCTCAAAAAGCTAAAAGTTTCGCCATACCTTATTTCTGTGTTGCTTGTTTTTGCATAAACTGGTTTCATAATTTACGCCGGTATTTTGTATACAAGGTATCTGCTGTAGAAATTGTGTCGTGTTGGAACATTGCATACCAGTCATTTGTAGGAATCAGACACGCGGGTCAATTCTACATCTAATACATCCAAAGGAGGAGGGGGCGAAAACGAGAGAAAGCGTTATAACTGTGTGCGGGGAAGCTCTGAATTTCGAATAAAAATTCGAAAACCCTTTAACCTAATAATTTGAAAAGAAAAATCAGTTCAATTTGGCTTCATGATTCGACCCTTTATAAACCAACTTAATATAAGTAGAAAATTTGACATATATACCTTATTCCATATTATTACATTATTTTAAACCGCCGTTGTTTTACCCAGATCACACCCTCATATTCAACAGAATGAAACGACCTAAATCAAAACTTGAATGTGACCTTTTCTTTAATCTTATTTTGATTGGTTTCGAGAATAACAAATATTTCTAATCTGAGAATTTTGGCTTTAAATCGTTTTGCAAACATAATCCTATATACGAGATCAAAGTGTTCTATTATATAAAACTTAGCCCACGAAAATTCGGACGTACAATACTTGAAACCCATTTTGTTCAGATTTTAGTGAATGTTATCAAATTCGATCTAATACTGGTATCTAATTTTTAGTACATTTGTATATTGTGTACATGATAAAATGATTTTGCTGTAACAAGGTTGGTTGGTTTTATTGTGCTTAACGCCACTTTCAACAATATTTCAGTTATATCGTGGCGGTCAGTTTTATTGGTGGAGGAAACTGGGGGATAAGGAGAACAACCACCAACCTGTCGCAAGTCACTGACAAACTTTATCACATAATGTTTTGTCAAGTACACCTCGTCCTGATCGGGATTCGAACTTGCAACATCAGTGGTGATAGGCACTGATTGCATAGGTAGTTGTTTGTTTGGTTGATGGTGTTTAATGCCACTTTCAACAATATTTCAGTTATATCGTGGCGGTCAGTTTTATTTACATGTATATTGTAAATATAATGTTCATATTATGATATATTTATTCTGTTTATGACAAGTCTTCAACCCCTTTGGGGGTATAATTGTGCTAAATGATAATACAGATAAATGTCACATCTTTGTATACGTAGAACACAACTTGTAGCAGTAACAGGTGAGAGTGGTCTTTGCTGGTTCGTTGCAATTGGAAATATCCCTATTTATTGTTCCGTTGTCCCGTGTTAGTCTAAATTTACGATCGTAGTCCGGTACCAGTGCCAATGTTACCAGGATAATGCTTGTAACTTGGTCTTGTCATGAATATAGCTGAAAGTTTAAACTGACAAACAATCATTGCCATCAATAATGATTTGTGACAAAACATATATTCTTACTAATACAATGCTATAACTTACAAAGAAAAAAATGCAAGTTCGAAGGTCCACTCTCCTCAGTTTTAACGACTGCTTTATAACATAACCCTTTTTTTTCACATGATGTAGATGGAGAGAATGTATATTATTTTTTTGTTTTTGTTTTCAGTGATATCAAACTGCTCAATCAATCAATCAAAATTATTATCAATATATATGATTGATTATTAGGAAAGAACAATTTAACACGAAACAGGTAATTTGTAAAGTTCTTTCTACGACGATTATATAGGAAAGATTACACGCATTTTTTTTATTATCGAAACATCTTAAAACACATTCTTAACATGTGATTAATTCAATATCGTTTGAAATAAACTCTGGTCATATGACATGTTTGAGTGGATATTAAAAAAAAACAAAAAACAAAAAAACAACAACTAGCAGATCGTTTTACGGATACTTTAAGATGTAGGCGTTTCAATGTTCCTGATATGAGTTTGACTGTACCCATAATTCTCGGTGAAGCATTACTACATGTGACTATAACGCGTCCTATATACATGTATAATTTATACTTTTATTTGTTATAAAATTAAAATACTATTAAATGATTGTTCTATTAATATAAAAATGTAATATATTATGACTATTATATGTTTTTTTCATATAAATACTCTTGCATATTTATTTTATTCTAGGAAAAAATATGTATACATAAAGATGGTGTTTAACGTCACTTTCAACAATATTTCAGTTATATCGCGTGGTGATCAGTTTTATTGGTAGAGGAAACAGGAGTACCCGGAGAAAACTACCGACCTGTCGCAAATCACGGACAACTTTATCACATTATGTTGTATCGAGTAGTTTGAGTAAAAAGTTACCATAAATCGTTTTACATGATTCATCTCTCTCATCCACATATAATATTACATGTATAATAATAATAAACTACAAATGTATATCTACCACATTTGTATATGTGTAATGTCCAGGACGGGTTATTTTTGCCAAAAGTTGCTTAAATATTAATCCAAGGAGGAGCAGGGGGAAAAAGGGGGGGGGATCACATACACTCCCTTTCAAAAAGTGTTTCGGCCCTCCCACATTTTTGTGCACAGATTTAGAAAAAGCTGAATTTGTAGCATTCATCCAAATATGTTCACGAAATCAAGAGGTAATTAAGGGTGTTTGAAGCCGAAAGACCTTTTTATGCTTTTCAGTTTTGAAAGTTTTAAAGCTTACCCCTCCACTTTCCCGTCACCTCATGAAGTTTTCACCCACTTTTCAACGTTTCCACCCACTTTCCGATCCGCCACTACGCCTCTGGCAATTGTGTCCGAGAAGGTTTGTTCACACTTCATTTTGTTAATATTGTACATACAAGCGTTTAACGTTGATCTATGCCAAATTTAATTCACAACATGAGAGTTATATTGGGAAATTTGTCTAATCTAGTGTTCATGAAGACAAAAGTTGTAATACTAGATTTAAATTGTGATTTCCGAATGATTAAAGCAAATTATGATCACACAACAAAGTTATTAGACATTTTTGGGGTAAAAATATAGTTTTTATTAAACCCTAGATGTTCAATCAGATAGCACTAGTTTATAGTATAATTAATATCCGAGACAAGGATTTATAAGATATAAAAAAACATGTACACAAGGAAGAAACACGATCTTGTAAGATCGGTTTCTTTATAACGATGTAAATAAAGTACAAAATAGTTGTCTCGATGTTGCATGATTAATGCATTTTACCACCCCGGGTAATTTTATATTTATTTGATTATCATGAAAGTATCTCCTTTGAATAGACTCCGAGGTCAGGAACCTTGTAACTAAAATAAGGTCGTATCAATTTTCTCTTGAAGATGAAACACGCAATTAATATGGCAGTTTAAAGGAAGATTTCGATCAGTTGGTCGACAAGTAGAAACAAAAGGGTTCGAACTTTCTCATAAAATTTGTCTAATTGAAAATAAAATTTTGTATTTTTTTCTTAATTGGAATATGTTTATATTATTGAAAACATCACCATGTTATAACAACTTGTTTGAACTTAATTTGGCCTTGATTTGTGACAATTTCAAATCGGCATACGAAAACGTCAATTTGTGAAGATTTTGTATTCGTTTCCAACGTGGTCATGTGTTAAAATGTGTCATACGGTACCATGACCAGTGCCTCGCACCTGGCAATGTGTCATATGGTACCACGACCAGTGTATTTCACATGGCAATGTGTCATACGGTTCCACGACCAGTGCCTCGCACCTGGCAATGCGTCATACGGTACCACGACCAGTGACTCGCACCTGACAATGTGTCATATGGTACCACGACCAGTGCCTCGCACCTGTTAATGTGTCATATGGTACCACGACCAGTGCCTCGCACCTGACAATGTGTCATATGGTACCACGACCAGTGTATTTCACATGGCAATGTGTCATACGGTTCCACGACAAGTGTATCGCACCTGGCAATGTGTCATATGGTACCACGACCAGTGCCTCGCACCTGGCAATGTGTCATATGGTACCACGACCAGTGTATTTCACATGGCAATGTGTCATACGGTAACACGACCAGTGCATTTCACCTGGCAATGTGTCATACGGTACCACGACCAGTGCAACCTAGCAATATGTCATGCGGTACCACAACCAGTGTATTTCACCTGGCAATGTGTTATGTGGTACCACGACCAGTGCAACCTGGAAATGTGTTATACGGTACCACAGCCAGTCTATTTCACCTGGCAATGTGTTATACGGTACCACAACCAGTGTATTTCACCTGGCAATGTGTCATTCGGTACCATGACCAGTGTCTTTCACCTGGCAATGTGTCATACGGTACCATGACCAGTGCAACCTAGCAGTAAGTCATACGGTACCACAACCAGTGTATTTCACCTGGCATTATGTCATACGGTACCACTACCAGTGTCTTTCACCTAGCAATGTATCATACGCTACCACGGCCAGTGCCTTTGATCTGACAATGTGTCTTACTGTACCACGACCAGTGCCTCTCACCTGGCAATGTGCCATACGTTACCATGACTAGTGCCTTTCACATGGCAATGTGTCATACGGTATCACGACCAATGTCTTTCACCTGGCAATGTGTCATACGGTACCAGAACCAGTGCAACATGACAATGCGCCATACGGTACCACGACCAGTGCAACATGACAATGCGCCATACGGTAACACAACCAGTGTATTTCACATGGCAATATGTCATACGGTACCACGACCAGTATCTTTCACCTGGCAATGTGTCATACGGTACCACGACCTGCGCCTTTCATATGGCACAAATGTTGAATGTTCGACTCCAAGTTCTGACCAGGTGTACTTTTTCAGTGACTTGGGAAAGCTCTGTGATTTTCTCCGGATACAGCTTTTGAAAGACGACATAAAAAATAATTAAAACAAAATCAGAAAACAAAAATGGCAATTTGTATTGTACAAAACGAGAGAATGTTATAGGTGGTAACCGTCGACATTTCTACCAAGTTGTTTCTGCGTAGATTGAACGGTGAAACTTGGATAACAAATTGTCGAACGGCGAGTGCTAAATAGTAGCAAAAGTTTATATGGTTTTGAGATTTAACAAATACAACAATTTGGTCAAATCATAGAGGTATGGTCAAAACATGGAGATATTCTAGTCTAAAAGAATTCAAGCAAACAATGCTGTCTATATGCGAGATAAGCCGTATATATAGTCTACGTTCGTGAAAAAACAATTCATATCTACACAATACAGAAATATATTTTTTTCACACGTTTCATTGCTATTTCGGTTGTTTCACCACAAAAATAGAAAATCATACTATTTACTACTTCTCGGGCAGTTCTGGTTGCTAAGTAATTATAGTCTGCAGAGTGAATTATGGGATCGTTTTACAGAATAACAACTTCGAACATTTACAAGCGATATTACATTTAAAATATGAATAAAATATATTTTTTATTAATAACTTGTTTCATTTGACGTAATACAACAGTAATAAATATTAACAGGATTGAGTGATGTGAAAACTGATTTTTATCTGTAGGATTTTTATGTTTGTGTTGCTATTAAAATGATATGCGACACGTGCATGCATTTTCCAAGCCAGAAAATCGAGGACTTGCTGCACTGATTCTTTAGAATACATACACCTTACCAAATAAACTTCTTAAGGACAAGTTTCCAAATTTAATTACTAGTAAATGGTTATCCCTGTGAATCAGACAGGCGATCACACGTGGTGAATCATTATTAGTGGTGACAAAAGAGATAAATACCACAATTGGACTTGCGATGACATGATTTATGCTATCAATTGTTTGTTGCAGACATTTTTGCTCGTTTTGGCAATATAATGTTTCTTCGACTTATTGGAATTCCAATGGGAACGGAAAGTGCTGCTCTCATTGCTGATTTGTTTTATACTGGTATAACCACTGACTGATTAGATTATTCAAAAGTAATTGCAAATACTTAAAGGTAAATGGTAAAATATATTTAGGTTTAAAAATTTCAACATCATACACAAGCGTTTAAAAATTTCTCGTTAAGTTAAAAATAAAACATAAAACTGCCATCTTTAACTGAAACTTCAATCCACCAATTGTAGCTGCTGAGAATTTTCTCACCAAGGATAGCCCATGAAAGCCATTCAGCTTATTTCCAATGGGGTCCTACTTGGACGATATCATGACTAATTCTAATTTAAATTTATCCAAAGCTAACATTGCAAGTGACTCGTGTCAATTTTGAGCTTAATTTAATACACTACAAAAGAGACGATCTTTCTTTCCGTCGTCAAGTTTCATTTGGTTCGTTTTGCACGTTTTTTGTCATGTTTCTGTCGTCAATGACACGTAATCTCGCGATATTGAAAATGTTTCGTATTCATATATTATTGAAAACTTTCACGAAATTTTATTACAGCTATAAAGATATTGTGCATAAGCACAATTCTACAATCAAGGATTTGACCAAAAAAGGGTATTTTCCATTCATGATTTTATGGCGACGTATAATTAACAAACACGAGTAGCTAAAATCTTCTTAAAAGTTGTGATTTGAAAACTATAGTTGACTCTTTGAGGCATGTGTTACATTGCTGAAATATAGTCATTCTGCTGGTACTACTAGGTCCAACTAGCAATTAAATAAGTACATTTATATTTCATTCCAAATCAAATTACTAATCTTTGTTCAATATTTGATTCCAACAAAAGGATGGTATGGTTATTCTGGTCTCCCACGAAAACTATTAAATTTTAAAAATGTCAAATTTATATTAAATCTGTTGGAAAAAATAGTTATGATTTTTTGTTCTAAGGTTAATTGTCTTTAACCAATATATTCTACCCTCATAGCTATTAGTCGGTTAACTATGGGCATTTGTTGACCCTGCTATTGTACTCTCCATGTTTGTTGTTATTCATGTTTTGCGAGATTGTGTAATCTTATTAACTGGACCGAATCCGTGTAAGTTTTATCGTTTGTTTTATACCTGTATTGCTGTTGGAGATCCAATTATCAAAATGGCAGTGTTGAAATCCCGTTAACCGGTTTAACCCCACCCCACTTTTGTGCCTGTCCCAAGCCACTACATGGATTTCCAAAGATATCTGTCGCAGTCTTTTTTCGTGTTCAATAATTAGAGGTGGCTGTTGGCTTTGTTGTTAATGATGAAATTGTTGACCATCACTCTTTAAAAATATTACACTCTTAAGTAATAAATAAAATAGGAGATATTCTTAATTTTTTTCGATTTGGTTTGAGTCACTAAAACGTGGACTTTTACCTCGATCATAAGACCATATCAATTAAATTTCACTTCCTTTTCTCAAATTGCCACTCGTTGTATAGAAAACTTCTTTGTTTAATGTTTAAATGATGAATTTTGTTAAATTCAAATATCTAATTTCTAGATAAAATGCGTAAAATGATAAATGAAAAGAAAGGAAGACAATATCTATCCTGTTTCTCGGTCATGTTACTGTCATATGAAATAAACATAATTTTGTATTGAACGACCGCAAAAAAAACTTTTTTTTTAACATGGTAGATTTTACTACAGCTAGTATTTTCCAATATGTATATTGTATACCTCAAAAAGCTAAGAGTTTCGCCATAACTTATTTCTGTGTTGCTTGTTTTAGCATAAACACGCGGGTCAATTCTACATCTAATACAGCCAAAGGAGGGTGTGTGGGGGGGGGGGAGGCGAAAACGGGACAAAGCGTTATAACTGTGTGCGGGGAAGCTCTGAATTACGTATAAAAATTCGAAAACCCTTTAACCTAAAAATTTGAAAAGAAAAATCAGTTCAATTTGGCTTCATGATTCGAGCCTTAATAAACCAACTTATTATAAGTAGAAAATTTGGCATATATACCTTATTCCATATTATTACATTATTTTAAATCGCCGTTGTTTTACGCAGATCACACCCTCATATTCAACAGTATGAAACGACCTATGTCAAAACTTGAATGTGACCTTTTCTTTAATCTTATTTTGATTGGTTTCGAGAATAAAACATATTTCTAATCTGAGAATTTTGGCTTTAAATCGTTTTGCAAACATAATCATATATACGAGATCAAAGTGTTCTATTAAATAAAACTTAGCCCACGAAAATTCGGACGTACAATACTTGAAACCCATATTGTTCAGATCTTAGTGAATGTTATCAAATTCGATCAAATACCGGTATCTAAATTTTAGTACATTTGCATATTGTATACATGATAAAATGATTTTGCTGTAACAACAAGGTTGGTTGGTTGGTTTTATTGTGTTTAACGACACTTTCAACAATATTTCAGTTATATCGTGGCGGTCAGTTTTATTGGTGGAGGAAACTGGAGGACAAGGAGAACAACCACCGACCTGTCGTAAGTCACTGACAAACTTTATCACATAATGTTATATCAAGTACACCTCGCCCTGATCGAGATTCGAACTCGCAACATCAGTGGTGATAGGCACTGATTGCATAGGTAGTTGTTTGTTTGGTTGATGGTTTTTAATGCCACTTTCAACAATATTTCAGTAATATCATGGCGGTCAGTTGTATTGGTGGATGAAACCGGAGGACCCGAAGAAAACCACAAAATATGCAGAAATGTCATCGCTGATAAATACATGTATAGTGTATTTTTTTTATAAGATTGTTTTTCTTCATATATATATATATAATCCAGTTTTCCAGTTAGAATTTGAAAGGAGCAGGGTATCAAAGGACAGAACATTTTTTTTATTAATAAAAAGAGCATTTAGAGAACTGTTTAATTTGTTCCGCTTTTGTTATAAATTGTTTGGTTTGTAATTGTTAAATTTCAGCATATTAATGAAAGAGGCATAAATGATCTGAGCAATCTTATTACAAAGTCAATGATAAACTACTATAATAATATCTTTAAGAAAATTGAAAACTGTAAACCTAACAATTATATGAAGATTATAACACAAACTTCAACACATTTAGAGTTTGTGAGTAAAATTTTCGACAAAAATTGTCAAAAATTTACCTCGGTATACCTTTTTTAAAGTATGTTTTACCTGAAATATAAAGTGAGGGAGTGGTTGTTGCTTAACGCCACCTCAGCAATTTTTCAGCTATATCATGTCGAGTACAAGTTAATTTTCAATGAAATGATGATAAGGTGCACTTCGTCTTAGACTAACACACTTAGTTGTATTTGTATAGTGCTAGATCACTGAATATCGATTTTATAATCTGGTTTGATCCGATCGCGACTCGAACCCACGATCTACTGCACTCGAGGTGAGCACGCTAGTTATTTTTAGTAGTTACCGTGATGTACAACATACACTATTTCTTATGTCATTAAAAATAAGAAATGTGCGCCTATGACATACATTGTTGATTGTACATATATATAGTATCTCCTAACTGTTTTAAGAGTGGCTCTTAGTTGTTTTATATATAATATGTATGTATATAATTGTTTTATAATATGAGAGGTGAGACTTTAATAAAGTATTTGTCTACAACGAATTTGCCATGCAATTAAGGTGCCTTTGATCATATGTAATTAACTTTTCAGACCATACAACAGGTGTCAAAATGTGTGATGTAATCTGTTGATTGGGAGATCATAAACATCGACCGATATTTTTAGCATTCTAAACATATATTCAATTCCATACACATGACCACGAAATACGACGATACCTGGTAAATCTTGGAGGGTGTGTATTTGTCGAAATAAAATTGCATTTAATAATTCCCGTTCATCCCCTAAAAAATGAAGGAAACAATAATAAGTTAAATCAATAGTTAACACATGCACGGACACAAGATTATATGTATTTAAAGGTGTCACCATCTTGAATGAATTCCCGTTCGTTATAAATACAGTATATGTTTAAAAAAAAAATACGGTTTTAGCATGAAATATCCCCTGTAAATAGATATTGAAATTAAATAATTGACCATTTAAAAGGAAATGTTGAATACATTGCAACATTTTACCATCCTGAACAATCGCAATATACCTCCCTATTGTATGATCAAGAGTAATTAAATACTTGAAAGAAAATGATCAATTTGATGGTAATTTATTTAATGTAACTCATGTCCTCAATATTTTCAAGTTTTATTTCTTAAAGGAAATTAGTATAAAAACCCCAATCAAAATAAAACGAATATTAACAAACAAAACTTGTAACAAATAACATGAACAAAAGCATGCAAAA
>MJUT01040241.1:92903-103615 GCA_002080005.1 Gigantidas platifrons | reverse complement strand
ATTATTGTTGGATAATTAGATATAAATTGTGTTTGAAATAATAGTTTACATAGGTTACAAACGTCTAAGCGAAAATAAAACGCTCCGCTAACCACCGATACTACTCGAGCGACACTTGTTGAGTAAATTTTGAGGTATCAAACCACGAATTCGCCAATTAAAGGGATATAATATTGAAAATATGGTCGATATTAAGAATTAAAAAAAAAAATCATCATACGCCAGTTTGTAGACTTCAAATATGGAATATGGTGATATCATTATTGGATTTTTTCAATCCTACAACTTTTTCCTCATAAATTTTGGTAGTTTTAGTTAGAATGCATGTACAATGTACTTATAAAACAATATAAGTCTATAGAAAGCAGATTTAATTGAAATTTATGCAGTAAAATCCTGGTAATTTAAGTGATCTCAGGAAAATTATTTTGACTGTTTAGTATTTTCTGTTACTTTTTCAAATAGTCAATTTGGATTTCATGTTTTAGAGTATTATTTGGCTGTAACAGTACATTTGAACATCCAGCTTACTTTAACAGTGGAAAAAATCATGTGGAAGTATATATTTATTGAGTTTTGGGGGAAATAACAGCTGTATGCCATAAGAAATTCCACATATTCTAAGTTCAACAGTAGCGTTAACAAATTATTTACAAAAACGTGACATCGATCTTCTAGAAGCTGTAACAACATAAGCCAACATTGTAATTCAGAGACTGACAGATGAAAGGAACGATGTTCATGCTCGGGGAGTTTTGTTTAATTTATAAAGCATGCGAAATAGCGTCAGAATTTGAAATTGAAGTAAGTAGACCCTGTGTAGTCGGACGTCAAAGAATCAGAGCGAATTATCCTGTAAATTACCCATCTGACTACTGGAGAATATTCATATGCCTTGTCTCCTTGGATCATTTAGTGGAAGAGATATCAGAGCGAGTAGTAAGCAACGGAGGAGGGGGGAGGGTCTTATCTAAACCCTGCATATCTCCAAACCTAAGTCGATTTGGATATGATTACTGATGGTTTTGTTAGCACCTTCGACGCCTTGACTTTTCATAAACTTATAGAAGTGAAAAAATGAATAATTAAGTGAGTGGTTGATAGATGTTTAACGCTATATCATGGGGAGCACAAGTTAATTGTCAATGAAATGATGGTAAGGTCCGCTTTGCACTAGACCAACACTCTTAGCTGGTTTTTAGTGGTAGCTCACTGACACAGCAGTCCATGGATAGACATGTCGTACCACTCGGACACAATTGCCCTGATTCTGATCAAACCAGTCTTTGCTCTTCATATGGCAAAATCATGCTAATTATTTTATTCATGAGATATGAATATTCATGACGTCGTGGAACCACATGACATTTGTTGACATCGTGGTAAAATTCAAAGAGAAAAGAGAAGAACCCTTAGCCCAGCCCCCCACCATATATGTATATGTATATGTCATGTAGGATTTCACATTTTCAAGATGACGTATCCTTAACATTGACCGCCTCGAATTTTAAAATTACCGTATTTGTCCTATTAGAATCGAAATAATTCATGCCGGACACAGACGAATTGTATGAAAATGCCTCGGGAATAATGGTACGTTTCACACGCCCAACATCCCTACGTTGCCTCTTAAATGGTGCCGGGCATTGGAAATTGTAAAAACGATCACAATTAATCTTCTCCAGGAACCTACAGATCATAAGTCTTCCATTCTAAACAAATATCAAGTGGAACTTTTTTACCGGAAGTTTTAATGTGAACGAAGAGAACTTATGTGGGTATGGCGGTTTCGTCAGTTTTATCTTTTTTTTTTAACCATATTTTAAGGGTTTTTTAGGAAATGATAGGAAAGTTGTATCAAAATAAGAAATACTCCAGGAACTTCCAATATAGGGAGTATGGTATCCAAAATTTGCTTGAACAACCCTAAGAGGTGTTTAGTGAAAAAAGAACTCAGAAAGTAAGTCCAGGTTTAATAAAAGATCAACACGGCCTCTTTTACTTCTTCAGCCGTTCATTGCTTAAGTACTACGATGACGTCCATTTGATTCAATATGGCGATCGTATGCAAACTAGCAAAATGGGCTTGATTTTGCCATATGTTTTCCTTCATGCCGTGTGCTTAGCGGAGAAACAACACATACCAATGTTATTGTCTTTGGTTTAACCCGATCGGTGCTCGAACCCACCACGGTGCATAGCCATAACTGATTCTTTTTGATGAAACGAATTCTTTCGGACCAAGAAACGGATCATTTCGGATTTTTTTTCAACATGAAATGGATGACAATGCGAATGAGACGATAGCGATGGAACAGGAAAGGTAATTAAAACAATCTAACTATTCCACGGAGCTTCTAAGTTTACCGGTAGACCGCTTTTCCTTTACAGCTGTATAAATTCCTCTCATATATTCTACAGAGTGCGCACAAAACAACACCCTTTGACTGCGTATTTTTCATATCGATAGTTTGTTGCTTATTTACACTTTATTTCTAAAAATATATATACATAGCCCAGGGCTAGAAATTAACTTTTTTCACCACAAGTAAAACTTTGCTAGTTAAATAAATATCTACTAGCAAACAGACTGACCTGACTAGCAACCAAATTTAACATAAAATGTATGTTATTTTCATTGAAATATGTAACAATAAGACTAAGGTTTTAAGTGTTTTATTAAATTAAGCAATTCACTGTCTCTGACTATATCGCATTGTGAAAGGCATCCTTGACCATTAAGTAAATCGCTCCTTGACATTCTGGCTTCCATGATTTATTTCTTAAAAGAAACATGTACCTGATGTAAACAAACAAGCATTAATATTTCCCGGAGAATGGCCATATCATATGAAAACATACACAGTGTTTTACACAATGTTTTATTGGACAGTAATATAAGGAGCCACACACTGTATCCTAAAAAAAATCCAGGTACCCCAAATTGGTGGAGTAGGGGTACATGTAACCTCAAATGAAAAAAAGCTGTGGGTATGCTGCATCACTGTGCATGTACTGAACTTTTTTCATCTCAAATAATTATAACCAAGATAGTAACTAATGACTGGCTTGTGTCTGTTATAATTATGTAATGTGACCGAATAATTATTGTAAAGCCAGAAAAGGAAATATGTCTGTTCTGTTATTTTTTTGTGTTTTGTTGTTGCTTTTTTTCATGTGAAAACTGTATAAAAGAGATGAGTTAGAGTTAATCAAGCTGGAAACAGAGCAATAATACCCGGTAATTATTTGAATCAAATTATGAGATCACTTCTGTTAAAAAGACGATAATTGATTTACTCTAGCTAGCTATACAGTCGGGAAGCTAACGTCAACTTTCGTACCTCCTCCCATAAGGCTAAAAACATTTACGCAAGGGCAGATAATAATAACCCACCAGGTGTCGCCCATAATCGTAATGTCGTAACGACGTTTGTTTACCATGACGATGACGGAATAAACCTTATATGACAGATACATATAAATAAATGCATTCCAAAAAAGCGTGAATTATCATGGTTAAATATATAAGTTGCAGAAAAAACCAAAAAAGTGTTTATTAGACATAATGTGAGGAAATTACATACTATTTCTGAACGCAACTGGAATTCCGGAAGTGACGTGAAAAGGCTTCTTCGAGTCAGTTTTCAATCTAGTCGCCACCAAGAAGGACGTTCCTAACTCCGAGAAGTCTCAACGTCTTTGGAAACTCAAGCCTCGACAGTTATATATTCAGGTATAACCACAGTTTATTACAGTGGTGTCAGAAGTTCGACCACGGACCCAGAATGTTCCACTATTCTATATTTTGTCTGTGACAGTCGTTCGCGCCATTCATTATTTATTTTGAATTTTCGCGAGATAAATTTTTTTTCATCTCTCTTCTCCCGCGAGTATTTATGGCGTGTTTAGTTATTTAATGGCGTGTTTTCATTATTAACTGTCACATCATTGACACAATCCATATATTTTGTCAGGATTTGACATTTTCAGATTATTGCACCCCCCCTTTTTTCAGACTCATCCATGTGTTTAATTTACCAGTCTGTCATATATCACCCGTCACATACAACACAGTGTTTGAATTATTAGATAAACATACTGTGTTAAATTAGTCACGTCTGTGAATTTAGTTGTATCATTGTTATTATTAGCCATTTTTCATTTTTATTTGGTGCAGCATTGCGCGTCAGATCGTCTGATGTCAGTGCTGTGATCGGTTAGACCTTTGCGTTTTTCATTGCGTGCTTTTTTTTCACGGGTGTATTTGTTTGACTTCGTGTTGTTTGTACCTGGAAGTGAATTAGAAATGGCCATGTCGGCATTTTCAAAGTAATGAGAGTACTGTATTCACTGGTGATTTTTTTTTTCACCCAATAACGAGAAATTTGCTTTGCGAATAGTATATCTGTTTGCATGAGTTACATTTAGTATTTAATGAATTATACTTGTGTATATATTTAGAGTATTGATTGTATCACTTGTGGACACATACATATATTTCTCTGATATTGTACAATTTTTGACTGCTATTGTTTATACTCTAGTTTAATGTTACTTTTCTCATTTTTTTATATAAGCGTTAAATTTTTGAGAATTGATTTTCATTGTAATTGATTTTTTTTTCAATTGAACTATCATTTTTTTTCTCATCACAAGAGTTAATTGTACTTTTTGAGAATATTATACTTGTACAAATCAATATGTCTTCGCCTACCAATATGAATGCTGCGTCATTTGAGGAACTTAAGATGATTCCTGGAATTGGTGACAAGAGAGCACGAAAGACCATAAAGAGGCGTGAGGAGAAGTATGGACAACTTACATTAGAAGATCTGCAAATGATGAGTGATATTCCAAATACATATTGGGACCCTCTAATTGCAGAAGGAGTGATTGCATTGGAACCAGTTGTTTTTAAAGACTACGACGGTGCGGAAGAGAACCAACATACTGAAGCTAAGATAAAGAAAATGACTGACATTATCACAGATTTGCAGGCACAATTCAGTGCTTTGAAGAAAGACAAACAGCAGATGCAGGTTGATTTTAAACAAACGATGCTTTAATTGACGCAGTCATCCTTGGTTATCGATCACCTGAAGGTACTTTCATACTGGATACAGATGCGTCACAAAAAACAATTGGTGCAGAGCTGAGTCAAGTGCAGGATGGTGTTGAAAAGGTGATTTCCTTTGCAAGTAAAGTGCGAACGACAGCTCAGCGCAATTATTGCACAACTCGAAAAGAACTGCTTGCTATTGTGTGCTTTACCAGGCAGTTTCGGCATTACTTGTTAGGGCGGAGATTTATTGTGAGAACCGATCATAACAGTCTCAAATGGTTGCTGAACTTCAAGAACATCGAGGGACAGCTGGCAAGGTGGATTGAAGAGTTGTCTCAATACAACATGGTAATACAACACCGTCCTGGGAAACAACATGGTAATGCGGATGGTCTGTCCCGCATCCCAGATGAGCTCGAACCTTGCCACACGTACCATTCAGAAATTAAACTTGAAGATCTCCCGTGTGGAGGCTGCAAGTTCTAGAGCTAGAGAACAATGGAACATGTTTAAACAAGATGTGGATTTTGTGGTGCCACTTACAATTCGCCGGATGGAAAAGGGGTCATTAACAACAGACTGTAACTGGATATCGAACAGTTCTATTGACAACTTGAATGAAGAGCAGATGAAGGACAAAGATCTGAACGTTTTGAAACAGTGGATTATTGAGGATTATGATCCCAACAAGAATGAGTTACAACTTCAAAGCAAGGCGGTCAGACAATCTCAGTTGTCCAAAGGGAGATTTTATATTACAGATGGGAAGATCCTGTATGCCCTAGATTGCTGGTGATGGTCCCAGAACAGATGAAGGAAAAGCTTATTCGGGAGTGTCATGATGTGAGAACTGCAGGGCATTTTGGACAGTCCAAGACTTTAGAGAGACTGAAACAAGTTGGTATTTGGTACGGCATGTCTCAAGATTGCAAGTTGTACATCAGTTCCTGTCCCATTTGCAACAAAAACAAGAAATCAACTAAAAAGGCAAGAGCCAATTTAGAACAGTATCATGCCGGCTTTCCAATGGAAAGGGTCCATATGGACATACTTGGCCCACTTCCAGTTACACCTTCTGGCAATAAATATATATTGATGGTTATAGACCAATTTACGAAATGGGTTGAATGCTATCCTATTCCCAATCAATCATCGGAAATTGTTGCAAAATCAATAGTGGACAATTTTTTCTCACGCTTTGGTTGTCCAGTTCAATTCCATACAGACCAAGGGAAAAGCATGGATGGAAACTTAGTTCGGCAGCTTTGTGAACTTCTTCAAATTAACAAGACAAGAACAACTCCGTATCACCCTTCTTCAAACGGTCAAATAGAGCGTTATAATCGTACTCTTTTACAAACCATTCGATGCTTTCTGAAAAACAAGCAAAACAACTGGGATAAATTTCTTCCAACAGCTTGCAGGGGCTATTCGATCTGCAAAGAATCCGCAAACTGGATTTTCTCCTAATTTATTAATGCTAGGGAGAGAAGTTTTTCAGCCTGTAGACATAATGTTTGGGAATGTGGCCCTTAATACAGAAAGATTTGATAATTCCGATTACCTTAAGGAATTGGCTCAGAGATTACACGAAGTCCATTCGCTGGCAAGGGAGACGTTGAAAACATCACAGGATATACAGAAAAAAAACATATGATCTAAAATCCAATCAGAATCAATACGCAATTGGAGATGTCGTGTATAAATTAGATCAGGCCACTAAAAAAGGACAATCTACCAAATTAAAGTCCCCGTGGAAAGGCCCTTACCTTATCAGTGATGTAAAACCGCCAGTCTTGTATAAGATTAAAGATAGGAAGGGTGAATCCTGGATTCACCATGACAGGTTGAAGCTTTGCCGTGATAGAGACTTACCTGTTTGGTTGAAAAGAATCCGTAATGATTTGTTAAATGCTTCGCCTCAAGGAAATGCAGACGATGCCGATGAATTCGATGACCTTTCTGTGCTTTTTAATACCAACGCTGCTGTGGGAAGTGCGACAGATCGTCTGTTGTCTCCTCCAGTCGGTAAAGGTATACATGCGGATGTGCCAGAACCTCTGCTGTCCCATGATAGTGTTTGTAATAGTTCGATTACCTCAGACCTTCTGATGCCTCAAAAGGACCCGGTCCAAGACATTGGAGATCCTCATTCGTCTGTTGTACAGCCTGATGAATCTGGTCATGATATTGTTGGTGCGTCAGATCGTCTGGCGTTCAATGATTTTGAATTGACCTCTAGGAAGATAATTGAGGATATAAAGGGACTGGAAGATGCTCATAGCTGTGATGTTCTTAATGACACTTTTATATACCAAATGGAAGATGATGCTGGATCCGGGAACACAAACGATTCCAGCAAAACGAGAACGAAAAAGAGACCAGCATATCTCCAGGATTTTGTAGAATAAAATAACCAAATAATTGGAGTTTTTATGACATATTTTTAGATTGTAGATAAACTATTTTTCCGTGTGTCATGCACCCGCTTAATACAGAGTTTTGTGTTATTTTTATATATTTCTTGTTATGCGACTGCATATTATATGTTTTCAAATGTTGTGTGTAATTTTACTGAAATGTATGCAGATTTCGTTGGTGTGAATTTGTGTTGTTTTTGATGACGTTTTAATTTTCATGTTGTCTTTTGTGTCTTAATGTATACGTTACTGTTTCTCATGCATGTATTTTACAGAATGGGAGATACTGATTTCATTCCCGACTACGAACCTGATGATGATGACCTACCTTGTCAAAACGATGACTGGATTAGAGGTGCAACACAACGACACAATAAAGGGAGGAAATGTCCACTATGTCTCGGGCGATTTATAAATGTTCGTCGACACGTTGTCCGGTCTCACTTACCTTGGTATATGGCTCCTTTCACAGCATGTTGGGAGTGCAAACTGCAGTTTGGTCAGTTTTCCTTGCTGGATGGTCATATTAAACAGTTCCATAATGGAAAAGACAGGAAGTTTGGCATAGACATGCAAGAATGCTGGGTAGAACTTGTTGATGGATTTCTGCAAGCTATCCTAGGCTGTATGTCTTTATCTGACCTGTCTGCACTAGCAAGAGAAGTTTGCCAGTTTCAGAAAAATTCGGAACCAGCTCTACAAGATACCGATATATCAGCGATGTCAATCTACAATAGTCTGAATGGATTTGGAATTAAAGACCTGTCATCCTTGCAGTTGCCATACACATATCATTCCTTCTTACACTGGAAAATTTTAGCTCTACTAATCAATAAGTCAGACGACAAGGAAAATCTGGCCGTGTATGAGAACAGGATACCATTCCGGAAAGTTACATTGAAACCAGTTACGATCAGTCTGATAGATTTTCATTTTCATTTAGATATGTACCTAAAAAAATTGAAGAATGATGCACTACCGGAATTTAATTGGCATTGGGGTGAGACAGAATACAGGATTAGTCATGTTATTACAAACTACTACTTTCCAAGGAATTGGCCGTCTAGTTCAAAGAGGTCCGATCTAAGGAGAGACCGGAGGATACATATGGCAATGGGGATTCATCCAAGGATCGTTGCTATGGAGAATCCCAGAGTCCTGGAGAAGTGGATGAAAGAACTGGAAAGTTTGGCGAAGGCTACAAGGGTAGTGGCTATTGGTGAATGTGGATTGGACACCAGCAGCCCCGGTGAAACTGACGTCAGGAAGCAGTTAAGATTTTTCGAGAGGCAGGTACAACTTGCTTCGAAGCTGAACTTAACTATTGTTATACATTGCAGAGGAGACACGCGGTTAGATGAGAAGTACCTTAATTGCATGGTAGACAACCTTCCCCAATCACATAGGGTCCACCGACATTGTTTTGATGGAGATAACAATACTTATTCCAGATGGAAGGCTGCATTTCCTAATTGTAAATTTGGTATCTCTCCTTTCCTCCTTCTTAATGATAAATACCCTAACTTCCGTGCAGGAATCTGTGCTATGGAGATAAAAGATATCGTTTTGGAAACGGATTCCCCATACATATATGCTTCATCTGATAGTTTTGGCTCACCTCTGTTACTGCAGGATATCCTTACTCAACTCTTTGGAATGTTTCCGTTCAACATTGATGAACTGGCTAGTATCACAACACAGAATTGTAAGGAATTATATAATTTAGAGTAGTTGGCGATTACGGCTGATGTAAATAGTTTTAACAATCTTTATTTCGTTATATTGTTTTTACCTGGTGCAATACTGATTAATACAAATTGAAATGTTCATAAATGCTACCCTGCGAAACTTTGAATCATTTATATTCAAGGAAAACGTGTGCTACTTCATTGTTCATGGAACTGCAACTGTTTGCTCTTCAATAGACAATAAAACATATTCTTTGGAAAGGGGAGGAATGTGAGGAAATTACATACTATTTCTGAACGCAACTGGAATACCGGAAGTGACGTGAAAAGGCTTCTTCGAGTCAGTTTTCGATCTAGTCGCCACCAAGAAGGACGTTCCTAACTCCGAGAAGTCTCAACGTCTGTGGAAATTCAAGCCTGGACAGTTATATATTCAGGTATAACCACAGTTTATTACAATAATATCGATATATACAACAAGGTATTTTCCAAGGTATTTGTTTTTGTTGTTGTAGCTAATAATATATGGCGGGAAATTTTCGAGGCTAAAAATAACTGACACAAACGCATCCCATTGGTTGTTAATAAAACTATGGTCAAAAATAGGTGTACACATCATTCAAATGTGTAACGAAATATAAAAATAGCCATCATTCCGCCTTCAATTTGCAAAACGAGGTTTGTAATTTAGGACGCTGTCAGCCGCCATTTTTGATAGAGAAGACGCTGAACAAAGTTTCCTGTGATGTTGAATGATTGAATAAATAAAAATAAGAATGTATTATAAGTCTTACAGTTTTCAATGAAGACTGGTTTGTAATATATTATAATAATAATATTTTCATTACCAAATTAATGGGCCCATAAAGGGCAAAAAAATAAAATACAATGATTACAATGATTGGACTTGGAGGCATGATAGCATGCAAAAAAAGCTATATTATGACTATACAACACAGTCAGGTCAGAGCCAATTCAATAACAATCAATAAACCATATACATTATAATAATAATAATAAATCAATGCAACAATGACCAATGTTCATTAATGCATTATCTAGTTTGATCTGAAATAATTACCAAAATATTCAGCTAGCCCAATAAAAGACTTCACCATCTGATTTCTAAACATTTACCTATATATGAACCAAGTTCCTTTAAAACAGTTAAGTTTTCATTGGTTACAAGCCAAATAAATTTAGAAGAATTATTTAAAGAGGAAAAGTTGAACAGTGACTTTCAACTTTTTCAATAAAATCTTGTCTCAAAGTATTATATAAAGGACACTCTAAAAGGAAATGTTGTTCATTTTCTATCTTTTCTAAAGAACAATATTGACATAAACGTTCAGATCTGTCCAGTCTATTTTGATTGTATCGAGCCTTTGCAATTCTCAGAGAATGAGTGCTGATTCTCAACTTGCATAAAGACTGGCGGGTTTTAAAATCATTTATCTAAGTGTATTTTTAAGAGAAAAATAAGTATCAAGCTTACTGTTGTTACCATTCAAAATATCTTGTTTATTTTTATTCCAGAAA
>MJUT01040241.1:70554-92477 GCA_002080005.1 Gigantidas platifrons | reverse complement strand
GTCTTCCGTAATTGAAATCGTCAAAAAAGTGAAATACAACCGAATTGATATCAAAATGTGACTTGTTTCAACCTTATTTATAATAAACATTGAAATTCTTTCAACTTCTAAATCACGTTCGTGATCTTTAATTACATGCAGGTGTTCATTTTTTTCTCTTCTAACTAAAGGTCTTTATCAAGCAGCATCATGCGGTTTACATGTAATGCAGTTAGTACCTATTTAAATCACATCAGGCTATTTCTATTTTTCATACGATGGGGGGAGGGGTGGGGTGATTTTTCAAGTACATCAATCTGTCCTGTTTTCATGTTGAGCGGAAGTCGCTATTGTACATTCGAAATATTAATTGCGAATTTATCAAGTATGATGCACATGTTACCTGTCTAGTATATTATGTTTTTTTTTCTCGATCGACAGTTCAGAGGAGATGTGGCTATATTGGTATTTCTTAAGACAATGGCAAGTTATAATCCAACTAGCTTTACCTCGTCACTTTTTACTGAAGTACCTGTACTAAGTCAGGAAAGTGAGCGGTTATATATATGTGTGTTAGGGATATCGAATTTGCCTATTTCTACGATTTTTCTATTGAATTTTTTGACCTTTTCCGACGATATGATACTTTTTTTTTCATTTTATTATAGGTTGTGAAAAAGAATTATCACGATGTACCTGCAACAGGGCCTCCAAGAGAAATGTTGCAAGGCGGAACAATACTGCTTAGGGGTCTGAGAGCAGGCTGAAGCCCCTCTCAAAACTGTGGATTTGAGTTGGAAATACCAAAAAATAATGAAAAAATTAAAATAAAACGTCAATAGCTAAGGCTGTGGGGCCCCTCAGAGATTCACGGGCCCTTTCGTGGATTTCCGGGCCCCGTACCGATGTACCGGCTGAACCCTCCTCTCATATGTCCTGCTTTTTACCATCCTATATTCTGTAAATCTAGTTCTCTATCCTTCTATGGATACAATGTTATGTGTTTTGTTAAGCATGCCAGTAGCAAGCGCCACTGCTGAGATGTCAATTAGTGTACTCAGACGTTTGAATGTTAGTTCGACTATGAAGAATGGCAGGCTATCTTCCCTAGGATTGATGCATATTCACCGAGATTTTGAAGTGAACTTGTACAAAGCAATGGAGGTGTTCGTATCTGTTAAGACACGAAGGGCAGATTGTTGACAATTTTAGGATATTGTTGTCTATCAAAGTCATTAAAATTGTACTTGATTCTATGTTATATGAAACCCTGGAATGACCCCAGATCTCACCATTTTGCATCTCGTCGAAAGTAATTATGGCGTGCACACTATTAAGCCTCAGCTACGTCCCTGTCCACTGAAAATAGTCTGCTTGAAAATGATGAGCCAGTTAATAGAAAGGTACAATAAATGTATTTCCTAATGGAAGTAACAGTGTTGAAGATGAAAAAAACCTGTTTTTTTTAAACCATTTTGATTTATGAAAAAAAGAGTGGACATGACACTACTATTGAAACATTATATTTTCAAACATATTTGATATTTGCATAATTGACAAATTTTTAGACAAGGATCAGAGTTTTCAAGACACCTTGTGTCATAAACATTATAATATTATATTTAGTCATTCACAAAAGAATTTTTTGATTGTGTAATTTGTAAAACTTCATCTGAAAGTCAAAAGGTTTATTTCAATTGAAAACCAGAACTTGTTCTTAAATATTTCAAGAATGAATAATATTTCTGTAAAGATTTTGGCCCAAAAGATAAATTAAATTGTCCTACATATTATTATAACAGTTGTAACACATTTTCTAGGTCAGAAAGTAGAGCTGAAACAAGATCTCAAACTTTTCAATTTCTTTTAGATATTTTGAGCAAGAACCAAGTTGTTGAAAAAGTTTTGTGAATGTCCTGGTGAAAGAATTATTACAACTTAGCTGCCTGTATACACTTCAACATGTTGTTGAATTTGTTATTCAGGTTTTTTTTTTATGAAAAGATACTTCTGTTGCATGTTGTATATGAGAAATATAATTCTCTTTTATCTATGAATTCTAATGCTAAATTTGATAAATCTTCTTTTACAGAAAATAATTTTTCTACATTTGCCCCTTTATTAACTTTTATCCATTCATTGGATCAAATAAAATAGTTTTTTTTAAACTTCAATTTAAAACAATATTAACCAATACATGTACATGTACTTGATTATTTTGCCAACAGAAAACATATTCATTCTAGTCATTTTATTTACTTAGTGAAATTTGAAATTCTGGTTTGTCCCTTCAAGTGAATGCAAGTCATTCTGTATGTGTCTTGTATGTGAATGCTAATCATTTTGTGTGTCTCTTTTTATGTGATTGCTAGTCATTCTGTTTGTGAATGTTATGGGGGAAAATTATTGCAACCTAAGTTGCAAACTAAGTACCCATATTTGTAAATGCTGGTAATTTTGTGAATGTCCTGGTGAAAGAATTATTACAACCTAACCGCCTGTATATGTTATAAAAGCTAGTTTGTAGTTGTGTCAAACACATGAATATTCCAAATACATTGTTATTTACATTGTGAGATAAACATGAAACTTGGTAGTTTTCATTCAGATAATAAAAGTTCCTAATTTCAAGAAAAATATTTGCTAACACTGATTTTTTTTTTAGTTTGCCTTGATGTAATAGGAAGGTATATGATATCTGAATACAATTTTTATGCCCCTTTTTGTCTCAAGGCTTCATTTTTTTTTTAGATTTTTAAAAATTCATTCATTTTTTTACATGTTTTTTTTCTTAATATTTTCATATTTTTTCCTAATTTATGTTTACATGCTAATTTCATATAATCTGGTACCTGTTGTATTGAAATTAAATTAAATTGAAATTATTAATTTTGTTGTACATCCCCTGTGCTTTCACCCAACAAATCTAGTATCATAGATGATTTTGTTTTTTAATTTAAGTGATGATAAATAGTAATTCCCCAGTCTAAATTACAAAATGCACATTGTTTAAAACAATATTGGAATAAAAATGATTCAATTAAAGTGAAAATACGGTATTAATACAAGAAAATGAAAAAAGACATAAACATATACCCCCCCCTTTTCCCAAATGATTTATCCTCTTTCGGATGTACGTTTGTGTGTCGTTTATTGTTGATGTTAAGAAACATCACCGATGTGTTCCGAAAGACAATGAATTTCGATGTTTGGCAAATGGTCGATCGATCAAGGTGGGTGTAGAACTAAGTGACACAATTGCATCCCACAAGACATTGGCACTAGTTGTCGGTATGACAATGGTCCTAGATGATTTCTCCAGGCAATGTATGTTACAGAAAGCCATCATGTTGTTTTAATTAATTTTCTGACTTAAATAGAACCACCTCGACATTTGTTTTGCAAATGAGTCCACTTCAAATAGCAAAATTCGATGTTTGTGCACTATATAAATAAAAAACTGAAGTGATGCAATACATTTCTATTCATCCATAGACATATTCCGTATATTTTAATTGATTTCAAGCGTACGTATTTATTGTAAACCGACGTATTTTAACCGAACGGTTGAACGTCATTTTTCATCAAAAATGAAGCGAAGTCACGTGACTTTGTTTTTAGATGGAACTCTCCTGCGTCACTGGCTTCCCGACTGATAGGCCAAAGTTGGATAAACGAAAATCGTAATCTTGCCATTCTTGCAAGCAGACATGCTGCATTCATACGATAGTATAACAGCTGTCACACAACGATTTTCATGCTTAATCCCTCTTAATCACTGTTAACACTATAAACACAATTATAAATCTACATGAAACTTGGCGAAAGAATTTCGTAATTTTTGTAACGTCGCGATCAGAAACTTTTCTTCTTTTTGACATTTCAACTGGTAACTTGAACTGTAAAAATTACAACCAGATGTTATTTTAAAAATCGGGAGCCAGTATGGTTGTTGGTATTTCTCGGACAGAGACGTAAATATTCGTATTTCTTAGACAAATACGTAACTATACAGTCCTTTTTTATGAAGTCAATGCGATCTTTACTGATCTTACGAGAAAACAAATTTACACATTTGTCATAGTTCAGATACGATTCTGAACACATACTTTTTTACAACTAGCAAAATTCTGCTAGTTGTAACTTTATTCACTAGCAAAATTAAGGCAAATTGAAATTTCAACTAGCAATTTGCCTGCTTGTTAGCGTTAATTTCGAGCCCTGATAGCTGATTCATAGTACATTTTCTTTACATGGGGACTTATTTCTAATTATAACATCAATTAATTTAACAGAAAAAACCTTAACCAAATACGCAGGTAACGGATTCTTTATGATTTGGTAATTTCTGGCACCGGACTACTTTCGGATCATAATGGCACCAGACACTTCATGATTATTCTCTTTTTCTTTACCGAAAGAGAAGAAAGCGTTCCAGTTTATAGCTACATAAATCAAAGAGAAGCAGACAGGTTTTGTGTAATTCACTCTTATTCAACTGCATGTAAGGCAAAAATGATCCGATCAACGTCCGATGCATTTCACTTAATGATACGGTCAAAAGCAGGGTTAAAATTATGCTATAATCAAAAACTGTATTTTTTGATTCGATTAAGATGGCAAAACTGCCATTTCCAAACGCTTATTTCAGTATTCAAAACTTTTAGTTGGCATAAACTTATTTTATGAGTTATGGCAGTCAACAATTAATTGTTTGTGCATTAACGTAAATCTTTTACATTCGGTTGGAGCTAAGGTAGGATAACATGGGGTTGAAATGAATTGTATTGAATTGAGGCAAAAAATATATAGCCGTGATGGCGATTAGCCCGATTTTGCACTGTAAAACTTGTTTTACCACACCATTTTCAATTGAAAATATCTGTAAAAAGTCAGGAATATAACGATTATCACTGAAGCAAAGTCTGCTTTTGAACGTATCATGCATCGAACGTTCATCGGATAATTTTTGTCACACGTGCCGTTGAATAAGAGTGAATTACACAAAAACTGTTGAAATTGGGATAATGTTTCATACATCAGAATGAAGGTAATTATATAATGGATAAAGCTTTAATATTGAAGTTGAATCATAACTTGGGAAGTACGAAGTTTTGTAAAATAAATGATGACAGTTCATAACGTTAAATTTTGACATGATTATTTGTAAAAATATGGTTAAAAGTCCACCGAAATGTCAATGATATAAGAAAACAAATAATAGTTTTCATAAAGAAACATATAATTATCCTTTGCACGCACAAATCAATTCATAACTCCGACAGAAAAGGCATAAAATATCGAATGTCTTAACCCTGCTCATCCACTCCTCTTGTTATAAACGGGGAGGGTCCGGTAGTCCGACAGACCATTAGTCCGACGGCCCATTAGTCCGACAACCCATTAGTCCGTCGGCACATTATTCCGACAGCCCATTAGTCCGACAACCCATTAGTCCGACATGACAGTTCGTCACGGTGGGGAAATAAATTCTACATTGTATTACCATTTTTACTATGAGTTTCCTTTTCTGGTTTAGTTTCTTTCCTTGTAATAGTAGTCCCCGTCTTTGTGGAAATCTTCGGGATGTCAGTTAGTTGGGAAATAGAAAAATCGTACGCTCGGGTGGTACATACATGTGTACATGCATGGTTAATTACCTTTTGGGTCAGTTAGGAATGGGGACTACTATTACAAGGAACAAAACGAAACGAATAGGTCTGTTTCTCGTCACTTTAAAGACTTTACGGTTCCGTTTTGTTTTTTGAATTCGCAAGTAAACAATCCATGTTTTTGGTTTAAAGTAGCGGATCCAGAGGGGGTGTGCGGTCAGTCGTCAAATTTCAATTTCTGATCTCAATGCAAATGTGAAAATGCTTGCATTTACCGATGGGACGTGCGTCTATATAATGTTGCTACCATTAGGCTTCATTATTGCTGAATTTATCGCTAAACGTATAAATGTATAATGTTCCCTCTCCCAGAGGATTTGTCTGAGTTAGAATAGGCACCATACCTGCGCTTCTCGTAGAAGGCAACTATCAGGGTCACCCGTTGGAATCCCGGGGAATAACAATTTGACAAACTTGTCCTTTGGAAGAGAAGGAAAACAGGGGTCCCGTGTTGAGAGAATGTCACGCTCTTTGCACGTTATAGATCCCCGGCAGACTTCGAATTTTCCGACCCTACACAACATAGCAGTCAAAATTCGTTGCCGATGTTGACCCATCTCAGGGCCCTCTTTCTGATTTTTTTTTAGCTTCTTTTCGTCCTGAAAATGGCTGAAATACTGCTCGCTGGACATTAAGCAATCAATCAATCAATCATGTCTAGCATATAATTAAATTTGAAGAACTTAGCGGATGTCATACATTATATTCTTTTTTATAAATCATATTATTATTCAGTTAGGGTCCCCTTAAAACGTTTTAATTTACTTTAACCAGAAGCGGGTCAAGAATTTAGAGTTGCTTTTGCTTTAGTGTTGATTTTAATTGGTAATTTCAAGTATAAAAACATATTTTTGGCACTTTTAGAGGGTGCGCCCCTATGTCATTAAAGAGTAGTATCCTCCATCCGAACATCCTTGATAAGCTAATGGGTACATGTAAATAGAAACCACCCGCATGGTCTGTTGGAATGTCTTGAAAGATATTAATGAGACTTGGTATGGCTCTTGCATTTATAGGTTGTCGGACTAATGGGCTGTCGGACTAATGGATGGTCGGACTAATGGGATGTCGGACTAAATGGTTGTCAGACTAATGGGCTGTCGGACTAATGGGCCGTCGGACTATCGGGAGGACTCCGTTGTAAACAACCAGTTTTGATCGTATCAATCGGCAGTTGATCAAAATGATACAATGTGGTTGTACGGTGTGGAATTCATTGCTCTAAAAAGAAAAGAACACCTGTACTCAATTGATCAATAACATCCTAAAGAATCCGGTGCAGTGATCATTAAGTGTCCGTTTCTCAAGTGTATTTACATTTTTGTTAAATATAATAATAGTTATGCAACATTACACCCGATAGCAAGTTAACACTTTCAAATTATAAATTGTATATCTAAAAAGCGACATTTGAACCAGATGTGTCATTAAGTTATTTTGTGTCGGTGAAAACAACATGCTCAACGACGAATTGTTGGGGAAAAATGCGTTTGTTCGTTAAAAATCAACGAAAACGACAGCTTTAACTTCCCCGCACAAATCACTTGATAAAAAGGATAATTGAGAAGTTCCGTCGTACCGTTCCCTGACAGATTTAGGGAATTTTTAGTTGTAAAACAGAGAAATAATCAGAGCACATACGTCCACTTCTTCGAAATGATCCGAAATGATCCGTTCCGTGATTCCGAAAGAATCCGTTTCATCCAAAAGAATCCGTTATGGCTATGCACCGTGCCCACGATCTACCGCACTCGAGGTGAGCACACTAAACCATTACAGCATCTGTGCGGTTATGAATGATCCATTATGAATAAAAGTTAAAAAGGTGACCTCTATCATACATGTATTTGGTTATCCAATTCGGCATTACAATTTCGGAGGGTATAAAGTAACGTGACCATATATCCATCCGTGAGAGATCTGTATGGGTAGTCAATGACGTTAAAGTTCTAGTTGGTCAGTAGTGGTATTGTCAAAAAGGGACAAAATAATCTGAATTTCATGTTGTACAACCCGTTGGTGTCAAGGAGTTCTCCTACTTTTAGCGGCACACAGACCCCTCGCCGAAACAACTTGTGTCTATACTTTCCACTTATTCTGGCTACGTTTCACAAAAGGTCTATTTATGACAGGGAGGCTCAATGAGTTAGGTCGTTGGATCTAACAACTCATACAAGCCTATCACCAATACGGCGTGGGTTCGCGCCCGGCTTTGTAAATTACAAAAAAGGGTGCACTCGACTCGCAGCCGTAAGTGATAAAGTTTACCAGTTGCTTNCAGTAGTGGTATTGTCAAAAAGGGACAAAATAATCTGAATTTCATGTTGTACAACCCGTTGGTGTCAAGGAGTTCTCCCTGTTGTACCTCCTACTTTTAGCGGCACACAGACCCCTCGCCGAAACAACTTGTGCCTATACTTTCCACTTATTCTGGCTACGTTTCACAAAAGGTCGCAAATCGTAAACTTGGTCGTACGACTGTCTTTGCGATTTACGACCGTTTCACAAAACTTACCGACTTCCGATATACGACATTTTATGTTCGTAAATTACCGACTGGGTCGGAGCAGTCGTAAATCGTAAATCGTTAAAAACAACCGTTGAATGTACATCATTACAATGAGGAATCATGATATTCCATCACTTCTGCGGGTTACCAACTTGTATAATACCATAACCAAAATAAAATGTATCTCCCTTTAAGGTGTGTCTAATTTTCAAATCGATTGACGTATTACAATTTCCGCATAGTCATATTTACAAAAGGGATATTTCTTTTGTATTCATGTCGTTGCTAAAAAATAAACTATTGGTTATAAAAAATCTTTCTAAATAAACAACAAAATTTTACTTAAAAATCTATATCTTTTTCTCTTTATTGCAAGGAAATCTATCCAATTAAAAAAAAAAACGGAACCGCCACAATATAACTGAAATATTGTTGAAACTGACACTTTAAACACCATCAAACAAACAAACAAGCATAAAAACGGGGAAATGTGCGCTTCATAAAACATAATTATGAAATATTATACAAAGCAAAATCTCAGTGACATGATATTTTTTGGCACGCATGCAACTACATGCATGTAGATTTCGACTGACCAAGAAAAAAACCACATTGAATTCGTGCTACAATGTTCAGTTGCTTGATTGGAACTATTCATAGACGTTATATTCATGGAAAATACTGAAATGTGAAATAAATGTCCACAAGAAAACGATCTACCGAAATGTATCGTGCACGTGGTTACTCACGGTGTACGGGAAAGACGAATATTTTGAAAATGGGAGGAGGGGGCACAACATATATTTTACCTCTAAATATAGGGGACAGCGACGTATTTTTTCCATTGTTATCTCAAAAACTTGGGGGCATAGGAATAGTACCGGTCAAGTATATTCGTCTTGACTAGAAGTTACGTAAAGCGAATAACTACATGTATTCACTAAGTATTAAAAATGGCTCTGCGTTTTGACCCAATATGGTGGTTTCAGTTTTTGAAACCTATTGACATATGAAAATATAAAAAAAATTCTTATATGCTATAGCTATAGCTATTTTGTTCAACTCAACGTTTTGCCATATATTAAAAACCTGTAATCAATTTTAATCCAAAAATCATGTAAATTAATTTGTGCTAAATACATGCATCTGTACAAATGTACATGTATATTTAAACATTTGAAAAGTTTCATTTGAATCCGCTATAAAATGTCTTTCTTAGATAAATCATAACTAAATCTAAGCTAACACCACAAACCTACCCCTAGCCCTTAGTACTTTATTCGAGGGCCGTCGTGGTCGTGATCGCATGGTAGTTGGAAATACAAGGTACTTGGAAATACAACTACCTATGCAGTCGGTTCCTATCACCACTGATGTTGTGGGTTCGACTCGGCGCTCACAGCGAGGATACAACATTATGTGATAACGTTTGTCAGTGACTTGCGCCAGGTCGGTGGATTTCTCCGAATATTCCGGTTTCCCCCACCAATAAAACTGACCGCCACGATATAAGTGAAATATAGTTGAAGTGACATTGAACACCACAAGCTTAGCCCCTACCCCTCAATACTTTACTCACTCAAGACACACTGACAATGTGTAACATGAGGCAATAAACAGACAATATAATCTACAACATGACAGTATACATTATATGTTCCATTGTATACGATTTGTTTGTCTTGTAAAATATGACTGGCAGTGACGTGAATGAATGGATTAAAAAATTAGTAGTTCTATTTTTCTTTAATGATTTTGTAAAACAATTACATGTTATCTGTTGAACAATTGCCATGACGTGTGTATATATACTGACCATCCTTAAAAGCGCATCACTTTCTTTTTAAACATTTATTTTAAGTGGAGACTTGTAACGGAATGATATAGCTGCCCAAATTATATCATTTGCGCCACCCTATCGGTCTACCTCATTAATGCAGCAAGCGGCAAGTCTTTCATTTTGACGTCTCCAAACCCTTATTCGACCGTCTTCATTCGAAAACAATACTTCCTGCCGTCTTTGCCTTGTCCGTTGCAAATAGGTTGTTGGTGATTTCGCGATGTAAGCAGTGGTCTTCTGAATGACACGTAGGCCATTTTCACGCAGTCCGGGGATTGTGTCTTCCTGGAGTTTCCCTTGCAGTTGATGCAGCTGTTTTGAACTGGTTGCGTAAATGCTGTAACCGGATATGACGATCTTGTTGGTAGGTTGTTACTCTTGGTTGTCTTGGCCGAGGACGGTCGGACACATTGTTCGTGGTTTGAAACCTCTGTCTGAGGCATACAACAGTACTTTGATGGCAATTGAATGGTCGAGCAACTTCTCTGGTTGATATGCCTGCTCTCAACATATACAAAGCTTGGTTGCGATCATTATTACCCAGACGTAGCATTTTGAAACCCAATAAAAACTTTACCATGGCAAACAGTGCTGATATCTGATTATCCTTTTCACAGGTGGACACAGTTCTTTCAAAAAGCGGGTTTTAAAAAGTCATATCGCCCGTTCACGATTTGCACGTGCAAGAAATACTGTTTTTAAAATTCAATAGATACCTGTTTCAGGTGATATGACACATCAGAAAATTTACCTGTATTGTTTTAAGGAGGACATTATTAACAATTACATTTAATCAAGCATTAATTTGTTTTGAAATTTCAGCAGACAAAATATATTTTCTAGTGATGCGTTTCTAAGGATGGTCAGTATATGATAAAATTAAAAGGACAAAGATTATTAAACCTGTCCATGTGATGCCATCTCGCATTTCCAACCCTTTAACCTTTTATATTTGATAAGCTGGGTTAGGGACCGACCATTTAACTTGCAAGGGGGTGGGGTTATATTTTTTTGTTTCGATCAGAATTTTTTTTTTCGGACAACATGAGCGTTAGAATATTTATTTTTATTGTCGCGCGAAGCGCGAATTTTTTTTCCAGAATTAGGTTATATGACAAAAACTCTGAATCAGATTTTGTTTTTCCTCCACCAAAATCAGAATACTTTTTTCAGCAACATTGGAAATCAGAATATATTTTTAGAAAAAAAAAACATAACCTCCTCCCCTGGAAGTTAAATGGTCCGTCCCTTAGGCACAAACACAAATTTAAAAAGGAGGTGACGTGATAGTTATAAATAGTCTGTTTCTACATTTTGGTTACATGTAAGAATAATGTTAAAGAACGAACAATATTTACTTTGCAATAAAATATATGTATGTCTTTGTGGAATATTTTGTAAATAATAAATGAATTTATTCCTTTTAAAAATGTTAAATATAGAGGATACATAATGCAAATAATATATATATATAGAATGCATGTATTAAAGGGTTTTTTTTCAAAGAAAATTCAAAAATTAATTGTTCAAAAAAGATATTTTCTTTATTCCTGAGGAAATCTAATTTCTTTTCCTTGTGGTTAATTTTTCTGTTCGCTCTACCAGGAGGTTTAATGAGAAACACAATTTTTGAAAATTTTTAATGAAAATGAAATGAAAAAATATTAACAACTTTAAGAGTTTAATATTAAAAATATCACAACCGAATTTGCACTACACCGGAAGTACAAAATTATTTCAATCCCTGTCATTGATGTTTGTCTGTTTGATGGTGTTTAACGCTACTTTCAACAATATTTCAGTTATATCGTGGTGGTCAGTTATATCGTGGCAGTCAGTCTTATTGGTGGAGGAAACCGAAGGACCGGGAGAAAACCACCGACCTGTCGCAAGTCACTGACAAACTTTATCACATAATGGTGTACACCTCGCCCTGATTCGAACTCGCAAACATCAGTGGTGATCGGCAATGATTGCATAGGTAGTTGTAAATCCAACTACCATATGATCACGACGTCCCCCCTCCCCCCGCTGTCATTGAATTATAATTCATAGGTACCTGGACCCGTATGGATAAACATCTTAACTTAAGTATTACTTAAACTAAGATTTCACTTAGGAATCCCTTAGTTAAGTGATAATCTTAAGTAGTATGCACATAACTGCTTAAGTTTTTACATAACTAAGGAAACCTTAGGTGGAAATATTCGGAACTCTTTTCCATTTACCGTTTAATATTATATTTATTCATCCTTGGTAATTTCGCTTTAATTTTTCAATAGATATATAATGCACGATTTTATTAGTTTGTGCGATGGAAGATAGGAACGTATTAGAATCAACCGTGGGTTACCGACGATGATAGCCCTCCTAACTTCTAGCATTCGATACCGGTTAACGTGAAACATTGTACGTAACAATTTTAAGTTTGAAATGAGTTTATATGGGCAGACCTGTACAAAGAATCAATGAAAATGTTACATAGCATGAATTTCACGCTTGTCATAAGATACTATACGTGTATGTACAGGTACGTGCACATGTCTAATTTGAAAAACAAGACTTGTAAATCCAACAGCGAATAATGATATTTTTGGCACAATAAATCAAGTAAACCGCCCCGAAAAAGTTACGTATACTTATGAATTAATTAATAATTAAAGCGAATTAAAATATTTCCGACAATATACACATCCGTTATTCATTTAAATATGAATATCAACGATATTGGCAATTTTTCGTTGTTAATTGGTTCGAAGTCGATGCATTTTACATACTTAAGATACCTCAATAGGTACCTTAGATTTAAGTGAAAACTTAGGTGTATTCTTATTTTAAGGAGCTTTATGCATACCACTTAAGTAGAATGGGCGGAGCTATTTAAAACTAAGATTTTGCTAAGGAAATTCTTAGTTTAAGCAGTATTATGCATACCACTTAAGTAAAAGGGGCGGAGTTACCTTAGCTTAAGTGTTTTCTAAGGAAAATCTTAACTTAAGTAGCTTTATGCATACGGGCCCTGTATAATAAGTTTATTCGTTGTTGAGGTTAGTAGCGCTTTTCAATAATTTTGGTAATACGTTTTTATTATCACTTTTAAATAGTTGTATTGAATAGAATTTTGAAAGATAATATCACACAAACCACCCATGTGTGACCATCGTCTAAAGTCTGTGTAATATGAAACAATGAAGTATTCAGTTATTGACTACTTGAGAAAAACCTTACTGTATATGACGTAGATTCGTTTCTTTTGTTCAATTCTGATGGTGTGATTTACGTTGTGGAAAACGGACATTACCTATTTACGGACATTACCTATTTACGGACATAATACAGAAATGTGTTTTGTTTTTTCTTGAATAAGTATGACATGAATGGTCCGAAGATAAAAATGAGAAAGAAATGAAAGTACAGTATGGTGACAAAAGTCTTCAAACTTGTAGTTTATTAACAACGGATCCACACAAATGATCTTCATACAAAACTATGGAACTACTGAATTTTGTTCGCCAAAGAGGTAGGGTGACACGATTTACCACACACTTCATGTAATTTGTTGCTATAACGTTTTATTTTAATTACTTGCATGTAAAATGATGTAGTAAAGCTTTTTATTACTATTTAAAGTGACATTATCCACAGGGGCTAAGTGCGTCCGAAAAAAAGAAAACTATATAATACAACAAGGGGAGGAACTCACTTGCTTGCATTTCTTTAAGTGGTCGTGTTAAATTGATCGTAATTTCAGAACGCCTTAATATTTACAAAAAATGTCTCCACCAGTGGAAAGCCGAGTAATTTCTTTTTCCAAAGAGACTCCAATTGTTAGTGTAGGCCGTCGAACTGCTGAGGTACTTTACACGAATCAAAACAAAACGGCATGAAAATCGGAGGTCGCACAAATGCCTAATTAGAATATAACCTTCTTTTTCCACTAATCAGATTTCGAGAAGTGACAAATTTCACTTAATATACTCTACATGTAACTATAACAAGTTTTTTTTACCAATTTCCAAAACATATAATTTTTTTGGTCAAAATCGTGGCTAATACCGCTTTAACTTCAAAAGTTAAGAAATATAACATAAATTAATTAGCTCAAAATATGGTGTTGAACCAGGTGCTCAGTATTTTCCGTTGTACGTCTGTGAGAATAGACATAAAAGCATGGCATGAGAATCACTGTCACATTGGCTCAGTCAGTACCACATCTCATTTCCTTAGTTGTGTGATCTAGTATATAATGTTCTGTTTGAATTTCTGGTTAATTATGAATATTAAATTCAATAGTTAAGAAATTATATAAAAAATGTCTATGTTGTTTAGTGTGTGTTCTCTAACCATACATTACCACACACTTCATGTAATTTGTCGTTATAACGCGGCAAATACTTTAAAGGGGCATTAGCTACGATTTTGACCCAAAACAAAAATATGGTTTGGAAATTGGTAAATAACTTTAAAATGATGAAATAAAGGTAACTATTTCACATTAAACAGCTTATCGAACCACTTTCCGCCTTTTGAGAACGAAACTTACCATCGATTACTTATTTGCTTGCAAGCAAATAATTTGACCTCGCTTTTTCCGTATGAAATTTTTAGAACTTTATTGAACAACACTCAGAAACTATATAATGTATAGTCCGTTTGACTTCTATAAATCTTCAAAAAAAAATTCATAACAATCCAGTTTTCAAATCAACAATTTTCGTTCTAGATGTTTATTAATATATGATATATACGAACTCTGACAATTAATTTCAAAATTTTTGGTCCATTATTAAAAAAGTTACCCATTATTAGGTCTCTATATGTTGATTATATTTTCTAAAGTGTAAAAATATGGATGGAGTGAGTACAAACAGTGTAATAGCCAAGCCATGAAAACAATATAATAGACATGTGCTTTCAATGAATATTTCATTGTACCATTTGATGTATTACACTTAATTATCAAAAGGCTACTCATTAACTGCCCATAGATGATAGTCAATTGTTATTATGTACTTTGATATTTAATTGTCCTATGTCACATGGTACAATTTGTTATTTGTACTCACTCCCTCCAGATTTTTACACTTTAGTCAATATAATTAACATAGAGACCTCATGGGTAACTTTTTTAATAATGGACCAAAAATTCTGAAATTAATTGTCAGAGTTCGTATATCATATATTAATAAACATCTACAAAACTGGATTTTTAAGAATTTTCTTTTGAAGATTTATAAAAGTCAAACGGACTATAACATGAGGTACAGTATTAAATACAATACAGAAAATGACGAACTAACCAGAAACAGTATTAAGAATGCAATCAATATAATATAATTTACACACACACACACACACACACACACACACACACACGCACGCACGCACGCACGCACACACACACACACACACGTACGTTTATTTGATTCAATCAAACTTTAACCAAAGCTAGTACACCATATGAAAATGTGCATGAAGAAAAATGACCTGCATAATCAAGGGGGAGATAATTGGACTTGAGGATACTTTCATGTCGACCTATGTACAGTTATGTGCCATATATCTGTTCCCACTCAAATAATTTACTATATATTTCATATAAAACCACATTTTTTAAAATCAATATCCTGAAGTCATTTCCGGTCAGATTTTGATGAAATTTTTTGAAAATGGCGGCCGGTAGAAATTTTTCAATGTCAGGAATCAATTATCTACCTACATATCAAATTTCGATGATATCGGACAATGTTGAATTTGTGCGGTATTGTGACGTCCATTTTGAAAATGGCGGCCGGTAGAAATTGTTCAATGTCGGGAATCAATTCGGGACATCATTATCTACCTACATATCAAATTTTGATGATATTGGAAAATGTTGAATTTTTACCGCCCATTTTTTATGCCGTGTTTTGGCAGACATCTTGAAAATTTTGGAACACAGAATTGCTCCTCTAATAGTGACCTATCACTCTGTCAAATCTTATGTCTCTATCATTATCCATTTAGATGTTATCAACATTAATGTACGAAATTTCAACTTTCCCATAGGATTCTATAGTAATCCCTACCCCCTTTGAACCCCTCAAAATATGACTTTGACCCCCTTTACCACAAAGCTGAAAACTTTAGGACCAACTAGAAACATATCTATAACTCATGAAATTCTGTCCAGTAGTTCCTGGGATCTGTCGTGGACAAGTTCATGGTCCACGGAAAGAAAGAAAGGAGAAGAATAATAATAATAACTAGAATTGCCATAGCAAAGCAATAGCGGACATCACCCCTCCCCATTATTTTGGTACCTCAGTTCCCATGGTAACGGCAGCCATCTTGAATTTTTTCAACCAGTTAAAAAAGCTTCCACAAACTAACTGCAGCCATTTTGAAACTTAATATCTCTGTTTGCAAATCTGCATGTGACAAGAAACATTGCTGTAAAGTTTCTTGAAGTTTGGAATAAATTTAACAATTTTTGCACCTTGGTTACCATGGCAACGTCCGCCATTTTGAATTTTATCAACACGCCAAAAGCTTCCACACACTACGGTGAATATTCCTACGATGTTTCATGAAGTTTGATGAAAGAAATAAAAAAAAAAATTAAATCCCCCCTTTTTTATTTCCATGGTAACTGCGGCAAAGTTTGTCCTACCGATTCCGATTTTTTTGGCTTATCTCGTTCCAATAGATGCGGATGTGACAGGAAACATTACTGCAAAAATTTGTGAAGTTTGTAGTGAACTTAACAATTTTTGCACCTTGGTTACCATGGAAACGGCCGCCACACACTACGGTGGACATTCCTACAAAGTTTCATGAAGTTTAATGAAAGGAATCCAATTTTTTTTAATCCCCCCTTTTTGTTTCCATGGCAACTGCGGCAAAGTTTGTCCAACCGAATCCGATTTATTTGGGCTTATCTCGTTCCACTAGATGTGGATGTTGTTCCTATCAAGTTTCATCAATATCGGATATTCCTACAAAGTTTGATGAAGTTTGATGAAAGGAATCCAACATTTTTAAAATTCCCCTTTTTTTTTTCCATGGCAACTGCGGCAAAGTTTGTCCTACCGATTCCGATTTTTTGGCTTATCTCGTTCCACTACTATATGGTGATATTATTTTTGAAAATTTTCTAATCCTACCTATTTTTCCTCATAAATTTAGATAGTTATAGTTAGATTGATTTGATTTTTGGTGTTTAACGCCACTTTCAACAATATTTCAGCTATATCATGGTGACCAGTTTTAGTGGTGGAGGAAGCCGGAGTACCCGGAGAGAACCACCGACCATGGGCAAGCAACTGGTAAACTTTATCACTTGCGGCTGCGAGTCGAGTGCACCCTTTTTTGTAATTTACAAAGCCGGGCGCGAACCCACGCCGTATTGATGATAGGCTTGTATGAGCTGTTAGATCCAACGACCTAACTCATTGAGCCACCCCCGCCCCTTATATATCAATGTATATATTCTTAAATGAAAAATATTTAATCTCTTAGACCCAGTTTGACATTTTTCACATGAAACTGTTACAAAATACATCAAGGTGTCGTGTTACAGCTTCAATATGAATATTATGCAATATTTTGGAAAATTTTCCCAATGCACTAGATGTACATGGACAGAGAGTATTGAAATATTATTTTATGCTTATTTATGACTTTACAATTATTGAGAATGGTAGATTTAAGGTGTTTTTGTAAATAAGGGGCAGATGATGTTGAAAAAGATTGCTAAAATTAAGGATTTTAACAATTTCATATTGCGGCATTTAGTCGACTTCAAATATGGTATATGATGATATTATTTTTGAAAATTTTCTAATCCTACCTATTTTTCCTCATAAATTTAGATAGTTATAGTTAGAACACATGTAAAATGTGCACATGAAACAATATAAGGCAATAGAAAGCAGCTTTATTTATGAATTATGTACTTAAAACCAGGGTAAATTTCAGTGATCCCAGGAAAATTGCATTTGTCACTGGACATTTACTGTTAATTTTTCAATGTCAATGTGGATTTTATATTTTAGAATATAAATTGACTGTAGATGTACATTTGTGCAACAGGCTAACAAGAAACATAACAAAAATTGTCAAGAAACATACAGTTATTGAGTTTTGAGGGAAATTATATTTGCAGGTCATAAGAAATAACAGAAACTTGACAATCAACATTCATAATTTTTCCAATTTGGGGTGGTTTGAAGTAATTTTTGCTTAGTATCTAGGTATTAGGTCTTATTAAATGTCTTAAAATGCATAATTAATGGGAACATAGCATGAATTAACATAGTTTAGTATACTGTGGGATCATTTCTATGAGACCAAAAAAAAGGCTTAATTTTTTTCTTTCATATTAATTAGATGTTAAATGTACAAATGACCCATAAATACATGTCATATGTTGCTTATTGTGTTGAAAATCAGCTTAATAACTGTAATATATTAAGATAAAAAGTCATTGTTATGTTATTTAACAATCTGAATTATACAGCTGAAAAATCGGATTTTTTCATCAAAAGCTTCATGGGGATACCTTTGTATATGGACATTAATTCTTGCAAATATTGGACTGTCATATAGTTTTGTTGACTGGATATTGATATAGGAATATAAATAAGGCAAAGAAAAGGTTAGAGAAAGAAGTTTTTATTGCTCTTAGGTGTAATACCACTAAACATGGGTATCAGTCGAAAAGGATGTATGGGAAAGTAGTATGTAAACACAAAATGGATTCCTACATTGTTGGATAAAAAAAAAACCATATTAGATACTGCAAAATACTGAATGTCAGCAGAAACCTACATATTTTAGGATAATTTTAAGCCCATATTTGTTGTCCTTGTGGTTTTAAATAAAAAAATTATTGCATTGGAAAGAAACCACCTGAATTTGTGTTAAATCGAAAGTGAAAGTAGGATTTTTGACGGTAGACATCTTCAGACCGTTTGTTTTTTCTTATATGCAATTAAATGTATGTTGATTTTCGGAGTTAAGCTTCCAATTAGGTACCCCTTCCATGAGATATGAGTGTCACTTAGATTAAACTTAAGATGAATCCTGTATGAAAGCTCAATTTTGTTTTATTTAACATAGAAGGCTATAGAGAATTATTTAGTGGTATTATACCTTAAGGGGTAATTTAGGAAAATCTGCCCACAAAACATGACCGGAAATCGTAACTGGTTCCTGAAATAAACCACTCTAAACCATACAAGACAGGCGAATACGTTAAACCAGTATGCAATACAAATCCGTATTTTACCTTCACTTTGACGTTTTAATTTTTTTGACAACAAAGTAACCGGGAGGAAAATGCAATTAGACAGGCAATTTGGCCGGTGCCCGGCTGCTGTGGAATGCCCTGATTCATTGAAAATTCCAATCGTCATATGAATGAAGGGTATCGCTATATCAGAAAATCGATAATAGTACGAAAACCAGCCACATGTACACGAGGATACCATTTATTAGATTATTTCATTGGGAGGTCATACAATGAATGTCAAAGACTTTATTTTTTTAATAATATACACATAAGTCATAACTTTAAATAAATGACTTATTTAAAAAATCATTCAGAAATATATTTATACTTCTCACAAAATTTATTAATATACATCTCAGGTAAAAATATAAAATATTGTTACAGAGAAAAATCCTGGACGTATATTTAGAACTTAGCCTTTCAAAACAAAATGAACAGAAATAGTTCAGAAATGTTGTACATATGCTGGTTAATACAATTGACAGCAAACTGTTATTGAATCAAGATGTGAAAATAATCTGTTTTTCAATGTTTGTCTTATGGATCATTTAATATGTTAAGTGTATACATGAATTAATTAGGTTAGCATTGCTTAATTTTTCCCTGCTTGTCTTGTACTGTAGGTACACATGTATATGTATAAACTGTGAAATATACAAATAAATCAGATATTCAGAGTTTTTGAAATTCGTCGGACCGTCGGGGGCAGATTTTCGTCAGGTCCGACAGAAGCCTCATACTTGACGGTCCTATTGTCCACCAAACATGTTTTTGTTGTTTTGTATGTAATGGCTTTGCCAAACATGTCCAGTGGTTTTCTTGTTTAAAAGATTGCTTATAATGCAACATTGGCAGGCCTCGACATTAATGTTTGTCCGATACCAGTGAAAACTCACGTCGGACAAGTGAAAAGTAGAAAAAAATCAGAGATTCCCAAACGTGCCGGTACGACGGACAAATCTGGTAAAAATCATCTATTTCCACCGGTATAGAATACTGGGTTTGTTGTATAAAAGAGCCCTGTTTGATCTCCAATTTGTCCATAATATATTTTGATTAAAACTAAAATGAAACGCCAAATCAAAACTCTTTTATTGTATCATTTATGCATGCTTTGATGAAGTTCAAGGACATTAACAAAATTAAAGTCGCAATCTCAGAAACGCTTTAATGAACGAAAATATCAATATTTGAAATATAAGAACAAGAATCACTCTGGAACGGGCACATAAAAATTATCGGATATCAATTTGGCGTCAAATTTCAACTTGTCTTTTGTGCAAAATATGATCTAGGACTTGATTTGATTCGGATTTAGACTTTTGGGAAATATTGAAATCTTTGAAATGCCAATGGACAAATATTACAAGCTTTTTCCTGATTAAGACAAATGGTTGAAAAGATCCACTAACATTTTTATTTCTCTGTGAATTTAAATAAAATACATCCCTTACCAAAATAAAATCCATTGAAAATCCATTGTTTTTCCATTTATTATCTGACCATTTAAAATCATTGGTTTTCCATTTACAGAACCCATTTACCCATTTAAAAACCATTAAAAAAACATTGGTATTCCCTTTAAAAACCATTGACTTTTACTTGAAACTCCATTGAATTTCCATTTATTTTGGCGAAATATGCTAATGAGATTGACCATTTAAATGATGTCATCAAATAAATGGTTTAGAAATGGTCTTGACCAATAAATGTTATAAATTCATTTATACTGTGATTTACAAAAAAATAAGATCACCTTAGAATGTAAGTGACCTCCATGTGTAGAGCAGTTTACCCTAATAATTCAACCTGAATTTCAAGAGTGTGTTGCTCACTCTTTGTTGTTTATGTTTTCTCTATCTTACATTTATTGTCGACTGGCGATGATAATAGACAGGGGGGATAACTTAAAACAAGAGTGAATATCATGAAACAGAGTATTTAATAACAGTTGAACATTAGGAACTGGTTGTGATTTTTTCCTCTGAAATCAGAGATTACGTATATATATACAATTTAAGTTAAGATTATCTTTTGTCAGATTTTACTATAAAATGTTTGTTGTCACAGCTCTTTGCAATGATCTAGATAATAGCATGTATGCAATAAACTACATACCAGGTACTCATTATTGCATGGCTTTATATCCGTTTTCTAGGAAAAGCTTAAGGATCAGACATAGACATCCCATGAAAAACAACAAATACAAACAATATTGAAATTTCAATGTGAGAAACACTTGGACAAAAACTGAAAACTAAAACTGAATTCTGCATGTCCACACCACTGTGCAGACTTTTATAGGCCCTTTGGTTTTTGTTGTTGTTGTTGTTTTATTAAACAGTCTCTTTCAAAACAGTGAAACAACACAAATACATATGTACATGTATGAGTCAAATTCAAATCCTATTTAATGGGATCTCTCTTGGGAACAGTTTTTCCTATTTTCATGCATACAGCAGAAACAGGCAGAACAATATGATGGGTCTCCAATGTATCCCTGTCCCTTTCAGCACCAACTTCTGCACAGTAGGTGGAAATATCTGCCTGCATATGACAACAAAATATCCAAAAGAAAAAAGGAAAAACAAGCATCTGTAAAACACTACACAGAAAACTGAAGGTCTAGTAACACGATACCCACTAAAA
>MJUT01040241.1:46078-62943 GCA_002080005.1 Gigantidas platifrons | reverse complement strand
ATACATGTCATATGTTGCTTATTGTGTTGAAAATCAGCTTAATAACTAATATATTAAGATAAAAAGTCATTGTTATGTTATTTAACAATCTGAACTAAACAGCTCAAAAATCGGATTTTTTCATTAAAAGCTTCATGGGGGTAGCTTTGTATATGGACATTTATTCTTGCAAATATTGGACTGTCATATACCTGCTATATTTTTTTTGACTGGATATTGATATAGGAATATAAATAAGGCAAATAAAAGGTTAGAGAAACAAGTTTTTATTGCTCTTTGGCAAAAAACAAGAAATTTTATTTTGATTGTACCTTGCTCAAATTGGCTTTGAACAGTCACAATAGACCCAGTTTGACATTTTTCACACCAAACTGTTACAAAATACATCAAGGTGTCGTGTTACGGCTTCAATATGAATATTATGCAATATTTTGGAAAATTTTCCCCATGAACTAGATGTACATGGACATAGAGTATTGAAATATAATTTTATGCTTATTTATGACTTTACAATTATTGAGAATGGTAGATTTAAGGTGTTTTTGTAAATAAGGGGCAGATGATGTTGAAAAAGATTGCTAAAATTAAGAATTATGGGAAAGTAGTATGTAAACACAAAATGGATTCCTACATTGTTGGATAAAAAATAAACCCTATTAGATACTGCAAAATACTGAATGTCAGCAGAAACCTACATATTTTAGGATAATTTTAAGCCCATATTTGATGTCCTTGTGGTTTTAAATAAAAAAAATGATTGCATTGGAAAGAAACCAGCTGAATTTGTGTTAAATCGAAAGTAGGATTTTTGACGGTAGACATCTTCAGACTGTCTGTTTTTTCTTCTATGCAATTAAATGTATGTTGATTTTCGGAGTTAAGCTTCCAATTAGGTACCCCTTCCATGAGATATGAGTGTCACATAGATTAAACTTAAGATGAATCCTGTATGAAAGCTCAATTTTGTTTTATTTAACATAGAAGGCTATAGAGAATTCTTTAGTGGTATTAGACCTTAAGGGGTAATTTAGGAAAATCTGCTCACAAAACTTGACCGGAAATCGTAACTGGTTCCTGAAATAAACCACTTTAAACCATACAAGAGAGGCGAATACGCTAAACCAGTATGCAAAACAAAGGCGTATCTTACTTTCACTTTGACGTTTTCATTTTTTTTACAACAAAGTAACTGGGAGGAAAATGCAATTAGACAGGCAATTTGCCCGGTGCCCGGCTGCTGTGGAATGCCCTGATTCATTGAAAATTCCAATCGTCATATGAATGAAGGGTATCGCTATATCGGAAAATCGATAATAGTACGAAAACCCGTCACACGAGGATACCATTTATTAGATTATTTCATTGGGAGGTCATACAATGAATTTCAAAGACTTTATTTTTTTAACAATATACACATAAGTCATAACTTTAAATAAATGACTTCTTTAAAAAATCATTCAGAAATATATTTATACTTCTCACAAAATTTATTAATATACATCTCAGGTAAAAATATAAAATATTGTTACAGAGAAAAATCCTGGACGTATATTTAGAACTTAGCCTTTCAAAACAAAATGAACAGAAATAGTTCAGAAATGTTGTACATATGCTGGTTAATACAATTGACAGCAAACTGTTATTGAATCAAGATGTGAAAATAATCTGTTTTTCAATGTTTGTCTTATGGATCATTTAATATGTTAAGTGTATACATGAATTAATTAGGTTAGCATTGATTATTTTTCCCTGCTTGTCTTGTACTGTAGGTATGCATGTATAAATTGTGAAATACACAAATAAATCAGATATTCAGAGTTTTTGAAATTCGTCGAACCGTCGGGGGCAGATTTTTGTCACGTCCGACAGAAGCCTCATACTTGGCGATCCTATTGTCCACCAAACATGTTTTTATTGTTTTGTATGTAATGGCTTTTCCAAACATGTACAGTGATTTTCTTGTTTAAAAGATTGCTTATAATGCAACATTGGCAGGCCTCGACATTAATGTTTGTCCGATACCAGTGAAAACTCACTTCGGACAAGTGAAAAGTAGAAAAAATCAGAGATTCCCAAACGTGCCGGTACGACGGACAAATCCGGTAAAAATCATCTATTTCCACCGGTATAGAATACTGGGTTTGCTGTATAAAAGAGCCCTGTTTTATCTCCAATTTGTCCATAATTTATTTTGATTAAAACTAAAATGAAACGCCAGATCAAAACTCTTTTATTGTATCATTTATCGTTCCTCCATGCTTTGATGAAGTTTAAGGACATTAACAAAATTAAAGTCGCAATCTCAGAAACGCTTTAATGAACGAAAATATCAATATTTGAAATATAAGAACAAGAATCACTCTGGAACGGACACGTAAAAATTATCGGATATCAATTTGGCGCCAAATTTAAACTTGTCATTTGTGCAAAATACGATCTAGGACTTGATTTAATTCTGATTTAGGCTTTTGGGATATATTGAAATCTTTGAAATGGACAAATATTACAAGCTTTTTCCTGATTAAGACAAATGGTTGAAAAGATCCACTAACATTTGTATTTCTCTGTGAATTTAAATAAAATACTTCCCTTACCAAAATAAAATCCATTGAAAATCCATTGTTTTTCCATTTATTATCTGACCATTTAAAATCATTGGTTTTCCATTTACAGAACCCATTTACCCATTTAAAAACCATTAAAAAAACATTGGTATTTAAAAATCATTGACTTTTACTTGAAACTCCATTGAATTTCCATTTATTTTGCCGAAATATGCTAATGAGATTGACCATTTAAATGATGTCATAAAATAAATGGTTTAGAAATGGTCCTGACCAATAAATGTTACAAATTCATTTATACTGTGATTTACAAAAAATAAGATCACCTTAGAATGTAAGTGACCTCCATGTGTAGAGCAGTTTACCCTAATAATTCAACCTAAATTTCAAGAGTGTGTTGCTCACTCTTTGTTGTTTTAGTTTTCTCTACTTTACATTTATTGTCGACTGGTGATGATAGTAGACAGGGGGGATAACTTAAAACAAGAGTGATTATCATGAAACATAGTATTTAATAACAGTTGAACATTAGGAACTGGTTGTGATTTTTTCCTCTGAAATCGGAGATTACGTATACAAATGTATATATACAATTTAAGTTAAGATTATCTTTTGTCAGATTTTACTATAAAATGTTTGTTGTCACAGCTCTTTGCAATGATCTAGATAATAGCATGTATGCAATAAACTGCATACCAGGTACTCATTATTGCATGGCTTTATATCCGTTTTCTAGGAAAAGCTTAAGGATCAGACATAGACATCCCATGAAAAACAACAAATACAAACAATATTGAAATTTCAATGTGAGAAACATCTGGAAAAAACTGAAAACTTAACTGAATTCTGCATGTCCACACCACTTTAGAGACTTTTATAGGCCCTTTGGTTTTTGTTGTTGTTGTTGTTTTATTAAACAGTCTCTTTCAAAACACTGAAACAAACACAGATACATATGTACATGTATGAGTCAAATTCAAATCCTATTTAATGGGATTTCTCTTGGGAACAGTTTTTCCCATTCTCATGCATACAGCAGAAACAGGCAGAACAATATGATGGGTCTCCAATGTATCCCTGTCCCTTTCAGCACCAACTTCTGCACAGTAGGTGGAAATATCTGCCTGCATATGACAACAAAATATCCAAAAGAAAAAAGGAAAAACAAGCATCTGCAAAACACTACACAGAAAACTGAAGGTCTAGTAACACGATACCCACTAAAACCCGAGGGTGAACTCATGCGCTCCAGACGGGTTATATTTTATAGTAGTTCATGATCCACTAGTGAGCCAACTCCGTAGACGAGATGCAATCCATCTGCAGTCGAACATTTCAAGCACCTTTAAGGGAGTCACCTGAAACAAAGGAAGACATGAAATAAAAAGTAACACTTCAGTGTGAATGGACAATTTATATAAATACATATTTATACAAAAATCCATTGAAAAAACTTAAGTCCAAACCTGTAAAATATTTGGGCTGGCCCCTAGAAAAGTAGATGTTTTCCCCCTCCCTACACCCACAGGCTTTTAAGCTTGGACAAAGAGAGAAAATATACAAAGAAGTGTGGACAGTTCCCCTTATACCTAAAGGAACATACTTCTTCGCAGAGAAAGATAGTTTAAAAATATTAATCCAGCAAAGTTACCTGTAAATTTACTCCCGACTTCCTCAGTGATTTCACAAGGAAACTTGGCCAAATTTCTTTTCATCAAAACGTCCAATGCATCTTTTCTTTTTGGCGAATTGTTGTTAGTATCTTTTCCGGACTGTCTTCCATAATGATAAATGCAACAAATTTAAAAACAGTTTTCAAATTCTTCCACAACTCTTATCTCTTCCTCGAAGTCGGGTTCAATACCTGCCACCCCCAACTGTCACACTCACGGCAATGGCATCCCTTTTTCTCTGGTCCATTTCCTCCGGATCTATCACATCTTCAAGCATTTATCTCCATGACCATTGGTTTGGAAAGCTATATAATCTGTTCGTTACAACCGGTTTTATTTTATTGTCTCGCATATATTTTTCTGACGGAGAAGGAAACTGTAAACATGTTGCAGACAACATCCCGTTTTTCTTAGGGTTTTATTATATCAAACGAAAACGTCCGGTATGTATCGAAATCTTAAATCTGAGTCTTAAACGCGATTTAAGAAATCTTGGTTTGTACGCCAGTAAAAGAGCTCCGACTTCCACTTCTACTTTTTCCTTCCCCTATACTATAAATACCCTGCTTTAACATGCTGGACAATGGGCATTAAAAAATAATTCTTACTCTATATCGACAGTAAAATAATTTGATTCGCACCGATTTTTCAGAGTCGGTCGGGTTTAGGGAAACAAACAATATTTTATTTTTTGCCTGATCATTAATTTTTTATGAAAAATATTCCACCAGCCAATCATACTTGTGTTTTTGACCACCGCTAATTTTTTTTGGGGGGGGGGGGGTTCAGTAATTTATGCCAGTACTATACATGATCTCAGACGGGTACCGGCTCACTTTGAAGTCCCTGCTTTGCATTGTGTAAGTTATTATTTAATATGGGAGCTGAGCTCCCAGGAGCGGAGATCGCTAGGCAAACAGGGGTTAGGGTCCACTACGAAGTTATGCGAGCGCCAATGGCGCGAGAGTTTGTACTAAAGCTGTTTGTGCCATGGGTGATGGTCTATTCTTAACAGTTAATTCTATACTATCAAGGAGGAAGGTCGCTAGGCAATGAGGAAGTCGCTAGACAAAGAGGAAGGTCAATTGACGTCACCCAGCTTGCTTATGACGTCACTGAGACGTTTGAAAATACCATATATCGATAGATAATTGAAAAAGCTCAAAGTTACAAAAAAGTTACGAAAAGGTACGAAAAGTTATGAAGTTACAAAGTTACGAGATAGTAACACCACCTAGCGGGATACAATATAATGCAATGGTCCATCAACGACAATCATATTGCCAATTTTGTTTTATGCAAATTTGACATACATGTAGTTGCCAAATAGGTATTATTTTAATTTATTGAATAAAAACAATATTTTATTTTTATAAAACAAAACAAAGTTGTTGTGATTATTAGTTTTTTATGACAGTAGATACTTTCGTATCTAAGCTGGCTTACACATCCGGGTTTAAATGGCACCCCAACATTTAAGTCTCGTGATTACAATAGACGCGAGACCGACGCGAGAAATAGAGCATCAGTATGTGGGTCTACCTGGGGAGTTGTCTATCGGGGTGGTCTACAGTAATGAGGACTAACGTCCTCTGTAAGTATATAATGTTTAATAAAACACATACCCATGCAGTAATCATATTAAATATGTATGAATATGTATTTTAATGATATATATGTGGAATAAATTAAGTTAATGAACATCTAAATTTGTACATCTCACTAATACCTTTTATGCAACATTTACTGACATCATAATAATACTATGAAATATGAGATGGAATTTATCGGTGTCTGAAAGATTATAGAAAGGGGTAAAATATCTGAAATTTTCGGATACAATTTATTTCTCAACTCTTGGAGTTTGGTACATTTTATAGTGAAGTGCAATTCATTCTCCTCTTCAAATTTACATACATGTAAGGGGCATAATCTGTTTTCTAAATCTATTTTTCTGTGTCTGCCCTTTTCGATCATAAGATAATTACTTATTCTGAGTCTTACAAAATTTGAAATATCAGATCTGTCAATATCTAATTTTAAAAAGTTTTCCATCTCAAATTTCTTCTTCAAATCCTTGTATGTTCTTAATTTGTTTCCTTTTTTTCAGTGATATTTTATTGAATGGATTCCTCCCTAAATTTAATGAAATTTGTTATTTCTGAGTTTTTTATATACAAGCTAAGTATGTTTCCTATGCTGGGACCAAAAGTGTGACTGAGGAGTGGAATGTTTAAAATGCTTAAAATGTGTTTGCAGAAGGAAAAATGTGTTTGTCATCTACCCAATTTCCAATAAAAAATGTTAGGGAGATAGTTTTATGCACTCTTCAAGTAAAAAATATTCACAGAGCAAGAGAACCTAGCTTAATTTGTTACATTCAAACATGGTGTCTCAAATTTCAATCTAATTTTCAATAATCATAGTAATATAAGAGATTTTGTATGAAAAGTTGAATATTCATTATGCAATTCTAATTTTATGTTCTAAAATTAAATATGTTATATGTTATAAAAGATCTTTAGAAGTTGGTTCACTTGGACACCGTTACTTACGAACATGCAATGTGAAAAATAAATATTTCCATGTCACCAAGCTATTCCATGGCAACATTTTATCCCAAACTTTGCTACACTGTTGCAGAACCTTCTGACCATAATTTGATACTCAAAGGGTGTTTATATTTTGCTCAAAATGGACACAACAGATATAAACAGCACCATGTTCAGTTCATTTCATAAGGAAACAATGGGACTGTGTCTTTGTAACGAACGTAATTTGAACCTCAGTATAAACATGTTACACGATCATCCCTTTGACTTTAAATCAAAAATAATAAAACAATGTCATTTGATGGGAACAAGTTTAAAGAAAATTAAATAAAATTGTGGTTTATTGATTATCCTCATTTTTAGCTCACCTGATCTGAAGGGTTATGTGAGCTATTGCCATCACTTGGCGTCCGTCGTCCGTCCGTCCGTAAACATTTCAATCTTCTTCTAGAGAACCACTGAAGCAAATGGTACCAAACGTGGCAGGAATGTTCATTTGCATGGTCTAACCGAGTGTTGTTACTTTCATTGCGATCGGTTATCCAACATGGCTGCCAGGGGCTATAAAAGCCTCTGATTGGCTGAAATTTTTAATGATCTTCTTCGATACTGCATGGAGGATGGAATTGAAAATTGTCATGAATGATCATTACAAGCTGCTAACCAAGTGTTGTTACTTTTTGGACCGATTGAAAATCCAAGATGGCCACCAGCGGGGGACATAATTGTCCCCCGACGCTTAGTCTAAGGGGACTATAGAAATGGGTGTCGTCCGTCCGTCCGTCCGTCCGTTCGTCCGTGTGCTTGGTTTCCAGATGATAACTTGTGAATGAAAAATCAGATTGAAGCTAGGTTTGGTATGTAAGTGTATCTTATGAATATCTAGGTCAAGTTCGATAATGACAATTTTTCGACAATTTTTACTCAAGTTGTGCCCCTTTTTATACCTCAAAATTACTAAATATTTGGTTTCCAGATGATAACTTGGGAACAAATAGTCAGATTGAAACTAGGTTTGGTATGTAAGTGTATCTCATGAATATCTAGGTCAAGTTCGATAGCGATAATTTTTCGACAATTCTTACCAGAGTTACATCCCTTTTTATGCTTCGTCCGTGTGTCCCGAATTGGTTTCTAGATGATGACTTGTGAATGAAAAGTCAAATTGAAGCTAGGTGTGGCATGTAAGTGTATCTTATGAATATCTAGGTCAAGTTCGATAATGGCAATTTTTCGAAAATTTTTACTAGAGTTGTGCCCCTTTTTATACCTCAACATTGCTAAATATTTGGTTTCCAGATAATAACTTGGGAACAAATAGTCAGATTGAAACTAGGTTTGGTATGTAAGTGTATCTCATGAATATCTAGGACAAGTGCGATAGCGATCATTTTTCGACAAATCTTACCAGAGTTACATCCCTTTTTATACTTCAAAATTGCTAATATTTTGGTTTCCAAATTATAACTTGTGAATAACAAGTCAGATTGGAACTAGGTTTGGTATGTAAGTGTATCTCATGAATATCTAGGTCAAGTTCAATAATGATGATTTTTCGACAAATCTAACCAGCGTTACTCCCCTTTTTTACTTCAAAATTGTCCTTGGGTGGTCCCCTTTCAGAATTATTTAAGTCAGGTGAGTGATACATGCTCACCTGAACCTCTAGTTTACAGTAGTTTGAAAATTTAATCTTACGATATAACCTTGGCGTCGGGGGACCAGTGGCCAACGGCCTTTTATTTAACATAGCGGTCCTATGGGAAATATGTAAAACAAACTTCTTCTCAAGAACTACTGGATGGATTGGAACCATACTTGGCAGAAATGTTCCTGACAAGGTTCTGATCAATTGTTGTTACTTTTTGTTCCAATTGATCATCCAATATGGCTACCAGGGGCCATAATAGCCTCTGATTGGCTGAAATTCAAAGATCTTCTTCTCCAATACTACATGGAGGATGGAATTGAAAATTGTCATGAATGATCATTGCAAGCTGCTAACCAAGTGTTGTTACTTTTTGGACCGATTGAAAATCCAAGATTGCCACCAGCGGGGCTGTTGTTGCTAAAAATAGAAATTTCATTAGTTGTCAATTTCTTCTTTATTACAAATCAACATGAACTCAAATTTTAACTGCAGCTACATGGCAATGAGTAGTTTAACATATATTTTGGGTTTTTCTGTGAGATTGTTTCGGCCAGTTTATTCCGTTTAGGAATATTATGAGATAAAAATCACAGCAACATCTTTTGCTCAGAAATTTGAGTTGAAATGATCTTTGGATGACCCACTTTCAAAATTATGTGTAACACCCCCCATTTCTATCAACTTTAGATGTCAAATTGAAAACCAGGTGAGCGATTACAGCCTCCTGGGAGCCTCTAGTTTAAATATGTTCATAACTCAAGACACGATCCTTGTTCTCACGAACCATTCCGCCATCGCATATTCTCTGTGACTTGCAATATTTGACTGGCAATTAATTGTTCGATGCCATGGCGTCAAAATGATGGAAAAAGCTACTTGCCATCATAATGAATGTAATTTACGTGATAAAATGCTCTCTTTCATCATTTTCTACACAATAGTAATGGTCTCTTACCGTCTCGTTACGTTCAAGCTCCCTAGGCCTCAGCCGTGACACCAGCGTATCAGCCATCTTTCTAGCACCACGTGACCGAGTGTTCTGAATGTTGGGCAATTTTTAGAAGTAACACAGGAAGGGTATTTCCAATATCTATTTATACACCACTGAATAGTGCCGCAACATCCCCACGATTATAACAACGTTCGTAACAACCATGACACGATCTCCACATATGAATTTCAAAATCAATTACCTCCACCCAGAAATTAAAGATATGATAAAACTATTGTTTTTTCACACCAGGTTGGACTAAAATTTGAAAATAAACAATATTTTTCAGGGGGGATAAGGAACAACAGTGATATGCCTTAAGTTTTTCTACATTAGCAATGGACACCAGTAGTTATGAACGTTACACTAATTTTTTGGTCATCATTTGACAAGAAATTGTTATATAGACAGGGATGATTCCACTATATAATTTAGGGCTGCTTGGCGGCCCCAAAAATCACCAGTGGCCCCAAAATAATTGCAAGTAAATTAAAATTCCCAATTTCGGTATTATCGACATTTCCTGAAAATGTCCATCAACGATGCAGATTTTATACCACCCCATGATAGGGAGGTCAGAACCTAACTTTGAAACCTGGGCGTCTATGTGTCACCATAGTAAATTGCATACTTTTTCATTCATATTTCTGATAGTTATGTTGAGTTCAAAAGAAAACTGCTATTCCAAATTACCAATCAATATCTCTTGTATCTATTTATACAAATAAACTGTTTTTATCTGGTCAAGTTTATGACAAGAAAAGGTCTCAATCAGTTCGGGTCTTGTTGTTTACATAAAAACATGCATGGACGTCGCCATTTTGAACAGCTGAACGATCACGTTATTTAACCTCTAAATTGAAGAACCCTGAGCATGTGCATGGCACAATATGATAGAAAATGGATTCAGGAGCAGAAGTAAATGGGCTGCGGTATATGATTTGAAAATTTTGGTTGAATATTTTCATAGCCAAATAGCGACATATTCAGACCAATGTTTTATATATTTCTTTAGCTTTGGCATAGAATGGCATATGTGTTTTTGATAGAAGACACATTTTTCTACCTTTTAATGTCCGAATGGTCCAAGCATTGTTTGGCGCTAACGTCAGCGCGGTCACACGTTTTGGAGATGGTACCACACAATTCCATTGAATTTTTTCTTCAATTACCTCCCCTTTGTGACTTCCGGTTTCTTGTGCTGGAGAATTTCGACAAATAAACGAAGTAGTAGTTCTTAGTGTTCTTTATTACTACTCAGAGTGCTTAATAACGAAATAAAATAGTCTAATAGACCTGCCCAAACTTGTAAAACGTTGCCTTGCATCTTAATTTTTTTTTACAAAAAAAGGGGGGACTCGGTCAATTTTGCAAATGATGTAAATAATTTCGTATTACATTTGCAATTGTCTGATTGTTTCTCATAAATCTGAGGTAATAAAAAGATGTAAATTATTTAAAAAATATTATATCCCAGGATTTGCACAATGGTACAGGGGCCCGGGTGGCTCAATGAGTTAGGTCGCTGGATCTAACAACTCATACAAGCCTATCACCAATACGGCGTGGGTTCGCGCCCGCTTTGTAAATTACAAAAAAGGGTGCACTCGACTCGCAACCGCAAGTGATAAAGTTTACCAGTTGCTTGCCCATGGTCGGTGGTTCTCTCCGGGTACTCCGGCTTCCTCCACCACTAAAACTGGTCGCCATGATATAGCTGAAATATTGTTGAAAGTGGCGTTAAACACCAAAAATCAATCAAATCAAATCACAATGGTACAATATTATTTATGAAGGCGACGAAGAGACAGTTTATACATATAAATTGCTGGACGACTGGAAAAATAAAGATTTGGAAGTTATTGTTCAAGATATAAAACATTTTCATTTAGATATTTGATGTCCTTTGCAATTATTAATAAATAAGCACTAAAAAGTGTTGAAATAAATTAACATGTAGCAACTTAATATTCTGTTGAAATGACTACTATAAATAATACTTTTCCAAATAAATCAACGTATACATGTACATGTACAATGTATGTATATCAATATAGTTTTATTAAAAAGAGAGATATTGATATATCACACTCTCTAGTACATGGCATTCATGTCTAATATATGTAGGTGTAATGTCTTATTTTTGTTATCATAAATAGCATTTGTAGCTTATTTTTATGTTTGCCTGGTAGTTTGAAATTTTGGCATCAGCCGAACCAAACCCCTTGAAACCTAAAAATGTCATAACCCTGTCAATCTTTAAGATATTGACCTAAAATAAAGTGCATAGAACTTCTTTTTTAAAGCTCTATCCAATGATATACAATTTGGTTTACTGAAACAAACAAAATCACCTGACCTACCTACCCATGAATTATTCATCACTCCCAAGTTTTCATTGTCAATGGAGTTTCTAGAATGGCATTAAATTCCGTTTTCAGATTTATTAAAATGTCAGAGAGAGATTTGAAGTTTGTTTATATATTCTGTCAGAACAGAACGTTCCCATTTGAACTTCTCATTATTCCTGTTCGTAATGTAACCATCCTTTTAGCCTTAAACTTATATATTACTGAACACACAAATAAGTTTACCTCCACACTTCCCAATGATCAAAAATTGATTATGCTTAATTAAAGTTATTTTTAGATGCTTATATTGAGGATGACAACAGATTTAAGTATTCAACTGAAATTAACAAGGGATGAAAACCGGAAGTGGACATTGATGATGTAAAAGTCGGAACCGGATCTGGATTGGACAATTAAGGTGTAAAACCATTAATTAATTTCTTTAAGGTTTTCTATTAATTTGTGTTTTTTCGAGCTTACCTGGTCATTTTATCTTAAGTTTAACCTTTCCAAGACCATATATATTTTCTGAAACGTACATGATTTCTCTACGTTCTGTCAAAATATCAGGACATGTTTAAAATCTTGCAGCGAAATGCCATGCTACGGAAAGCACCTACTCTAAAAATAGCTCGGTCATCCCCAAGAAATTAAGTATTTATAGGTCATGCATCAAATCCTCCATAGAGGTATTAAAATACAACTAAGTCCATCAAATTTGGGCTCCAACTAATTCCTATATATTTAACTTCAATTATCAATTTTAATTTGTCCATTCCATTCAGTAGTTTTCACAATACGACAAAGTGAAAGGAACTTTTTTCTTGAAAAGGGACTACTTTCGTATATATGTTCCAAACTCAGATTGGTGAATTAGTGGTTTGACACCTAAAGAGCATGAACACTTGTTTCTTTCACCATTTGTTGGCCTAATTTCTATTCCTTAGACAATATGAACCCAAAAAACCTCATAAGGTATGTGGCTGTCTGATATTTGCAAGTATAAGTGTTCAAATGCAAAGGTACCCCTTGCAGATTTTTAATGAAATTATCTTATAAATAAATTAACAAACGACACACAGCGTTTAACAAACGACACACAACGTTTGCCAAATTTTGGTTAGAAAAAAATGAACCCTTAGTATAAAATATTATCCGGATTATCTCATTTGATGGTTCAGGTGATTTATCATTCAATTCAAATATTTTATTGAACAAAATGCATAAATTTAATTATACGATATCAAATGGGATTTATCATTTGGGATTTATCATTAATCGTCGGAAACTAATATTACTGATGCGTCTCATGATTTAATAATCAGCGTGGAATATAATATTATACGAATACGAAATACGAATACAAAAGCTTTAAATGATTTGATTCGGGTTCATTACAACATATAACATAAGCTCTGGTGTACCTGTTTATTGTACAATAGGATACTTTTTTTTATAGGAATGGAAAGTATTTTATTATAAAATATTTACCGTAACATAAAATTTAATATTAAATTATTTCCACCGGATAAATTTTCAACCGGAAAAAATTATGTCTTACATTATACACGTATGATTTTCGCCGCGGTGTTGTCACCGACAATTAAAGTATTTCACCGACATTTAGGCCCTAATTTGTATATTTTCGCGGTGAAATTTTCACCGTGATTTCACCGACATTTTACGGCGATTTTATGACACATCACCGACATTTCACCGCGAAAAAACACCGACCAGGGTGGTTTCTTGCTAAAACGCCGTGTGCGTGCTGTATCACTTCCGTTTAGTTTAATTAAATATGGTTGCTTACTAAACAGTTGTGTCTTTAGTCAATCAGTGCCATCCTCCCTTTACAGGGACACGAACATATGAAACAACAATGATACAAACATGAAAATAAGACATCAACATACGACAAAATGTGTACATTGCTACGTATTCATGAACAACACATCTGAACTTAGAATGTCATGGATATTGGGAAATATTACCCAATTATGCATACATGTATCAGTGTATACATATTATGACTTTCTGTCCTACCTACAAACCCTAAATGAATCTAGGTGTATACATATTGTGACTTTTTGTCCTACCTACATAGGGTACATGAATCAAGGTATATATTGTGACTTTTTGTCCTACTTGCATGTACATACATGTTAAGCAAAAATATAAGTTGTGACTTTTTGTCCTGTGACTTTCTGTTCGTTTACCTTCCGACATTGCGGCCGGTACGGGGGTATGTTGGGTTGTTCATTTTAGAATTACTTCAATATCACATCCAGGAGTTTAATTTATTAATTTGTATATATAGTGTATATCATTATTTATTTATAAATATATATTATGTTATTAAAAGAAAAGTTTAAGTAATGATGGTCCATCAATTCCACCAATATCAACAAAATGAACAATCACCGCTCATTGTGCATATTTGTTAAGCAATATATCAACATTATAAGATTTAACTACCAAACATCACTGATGCAGATAATAGTTTGTCTTTTCATGGGAGGACATGAAATTTCAATAAATTGTCACTCCTCCAATACGATTAAGTAAAAATTGTCACTCCTCCAATACAATTTAAAAAAAATTGTCACTCCTCCAATACGATTAAGTAAAAATTGTCACTCCTCCAATACAATTTAAAAAAAATTGTCACTCCTCCAATAAAATTAAATAAAAATAATCACTCCTCCAATACAATTTAAAAAAATTGTCACTCTTCCAATACAATTAAATATAAATTGTCACTCCTCCAGTACAATAAAATAAAAATTGTCATTTCTCCAATACAATTAAGTAAAAATTGTAACTATCCAAGTCTGAAGGACTGATAAAAAACAGTACACTGTCACAACGAAGAACAAAAGCTTTGGCAACACAAAACATGTAGAGCTTTAAGGTAAACCAGAAGCTTTTGAATATCCTGTTCCCACAAACGTTGTCCAAAAGTGGAATCGGAGAGATTAAAATATAATCGGCAACATCAATTGGCTTTATAATATTTACAGGTCACATTTATAATTTCAGAGAAAAGAGAAAGACATGTTGGCGAAGTCTTGTCAATGGTGGCTCATTTGGTATTTACTGTTCTTTTATCATGGAGGAGCAGAAGGTATTTCCACAATAATTAGTTACATGTGTAACTACTAACTTCATATGCATCATTTTCCATGCACACAGGGAGATAAAGCATCATTTGTTTGATATTTGCCATACACCCAAACGAACACAGCTTCATGTGTTTGTTATTGTCGATGCACGTAGGGGAATACAGCTTCATTTGTCTGTTATTGTATATACTCCAAGGGGAATACAGCTCCATGTGTCTGTTATTTTCAATACACCCAGGGTAATACAGCTTCATTTGTTTGTTTTTTTCCATTCACACAGGGGAATACATGTCCATTTGTTTGTTATTGTCTATACACCCAGGGAAATACAGCTTCATTTCTCTGTTATTGTCCATACACCCAGAGGAATACAGGTCCATTTGTTTGTTATTGTCTATACACCCAGGGAAATACAGCTTCATTTGTCTGTTATTGTCCATATACCCAGGGGAATACAGCTTCATTTGTCTGTTATTGTCCATACACTCAGGCCCGGCAGAGGAATACAGCTCCATTTGTTTGTTATTTTCGATACAACCAGGTGGGGAATACAGCTTCATTTGTCTGGTATTGTCCATAGGCACAGGGTAATATAGCTTCATTTGTCTCTTATTGTCTATACACCCAGGGGAATACAGCTTCATTTTTCCCATACACCCAGGGTAATACAGCTTCATTTTTCTGTAATAGTCCATACACACAGGTAATACAGCTTCATTTTTCTGTTATTTTCCATGCACCCAGGGGAATACAGCTTCATTTGTTTGTTATTGTCCATACACCCAGGGTAATACAGCTTCATTTGTCTGTATTGTCCATACACCCAGGGTAATACAGCTTCATTTGTCTGTTATTGTCCATACACCCAGGATAATACAGCTTCATTTGTTTGTTATTTTCCATACACCCATGTGTATACAGTTTTATCTGTTTGTTTTTTTCCATACACACAGGGGACTACATGTCCATTTGTTTTTTATTGTCTATACACCTAGGGAAATACAGCTTCATTTGTCTGTTATTGTCCTTACACCCAGGGGAATACAGCTTCATTTGTCTGTTATTGTCCATACACTAGGGCCCGGCCGGGGAATACAGCTCCATTTGTTTGTTATTTTCGATACAACCAGCTGAGGAATACAGCTTCATTTGTCTGGTATTGTCCATACACACAGGGTAATGCAGCTTCATTTGTCTGTTATTGTCTATACACCCAGGGTAATACAGCTTCATTTGTTTGTTATTGTCTATGCACCAAGGGGAATACAGCTTCATTTTCCCCATACACCCAGGGTAATACAGCTTCATTTTTCTGTTATAGTCCATACACACAGGTAATACAGCTTCATTTTTCTGTTATTTTCCATGCACCCAGGGGAATACAGCTTCATTTGTTTGTTATTGTCCATACATACGGGGTAATACAGGGTAATACAGCTTCATTTCTCTGTTATTGTTCATACACACAGGGTAATACAGCTTCATTTGTCTGTTATTGTCTATGCACCCAGGGTAATACAGCTTCATTTGCCCCATACACCCAGGGTAATACAGCTTCATTTGTCTGTTATTGTCCATACACTAGGGCCCGGCCGGGGAATACAGCTCCATTTGTTTGCTATTTTCGATACAACCAGCTGAGGAATACAGCTTCATTTGTCTGGTATTGTCCATACACACAGGGTAATGCAGCTTCATTTGTCTGTTATTGTCTATACACCCAGGGTAATACAGCTTCATTTGTCTGTTATTGTTCATACACACAGGGTAATACAGCTTCATTTGTTTGTTATTGTCTATGCACCAAGGGGAATACAGCTTCATTTTCCTCATACACCCAGGGTAATACAGCTTCATTTTTCTGTTATAGTCCATACACACAGGTAATACAGCTTCATTTTTCTGTTATTTTCCATGCACCCAGGGGAATACAGCTTCATTTGTTTGTTATTGTCCATACA
>MJUT01040241.1:33476-45548 GCA_002080005.1 Gigantidas platifrons | reverse complement strand
TCTGTTTTGTTTTTCATTTCATTATATAATTATTAGTTAAAATGCATTTCATGATCGTTTATCGTTCAAAATACACGTGTGTTGTGTTGATAAAGATTTTTTGTAGATTATGTTATTATCTATTCTTTCAATCTGGTATAGTTACTAAAATGAGATAAATAGCAGGTATAACATAAATATTTCGAAAATTTTGTAAATATCATTAATAATGTATTTTCAATAACACAATTATTGATTTCAGTTAATATCATAGGGCTATTGCACGAATATTGATGAATATTCTTTAAAGCAGAATTGCACGATCTTGTAGGTGCAATTAATTTTCTGCAAGGGATGATACTATTAATCAATATTCTTATTTGTAAAGCATAACTTTAAGAACATAAAATGACGAAATCATCATCTTAACACATCTATGACATCATGAATTGAAGCAATATTGCCCTGGAGAAAATATCAGGGAAGGTAGTGCTTTAGATTTATGTTACCTTCTACACAAAATATTATACTGCTATAATCAAAAGATATATCAAGCCAAGAAATGAAACCTCCTCCTTGGCATACGGTCTCGTTGAATAATGTTTCTTCCATGATTTGACAAAGCCCAATAGTATCAGTATCAATCATTCAATAATTGTATTGCATCGTTATTTATTTTGTTTTATTCAGGTCAACTTCAGTGGATTGTAAAAGAAAAGGTAACTGCCTATGGACATAATTTGATATTGTTTTGTCTCGTTGAAAACTGCTGCAGTGAGCTGGCAGGATGGTCTGTCGGAAATAAGTCGATAATTCGGGATGTAAAAACATTTTCAAATGATCTCAGTCTGAAATACCATGGAACATATAATACAGATGGGTTTGGTGTTGTCATCCGCAACCTGTCTGAAGCAGACTTAAATGTTACTTATCAATGTTCTTATGGAATCAACCAGTCAACCAGGATATATTTGCTTCATGGCGATGTTTTTAAAGAAAGTAAGTAAAATCAATATAAAAACACAAATATAGCATTAAATACCAAAATTGAGACCCTTTTGGTTACAATATTATACTCAAAGCATTTTTGTAATATATGTCTGGTAAGAAAGAATGCGGATGTAAATGAACATGGAATACTATCCACTTTTCATTTAGACAGTACACAAATTAATGTAAAGGAACAGCGTTATGCTTGCCATTCTACATTTCATAATCACAATAGGGTCTTTAATAATGATCATATATACCCTAATTGAGCGTGAAGTGGTCCCTATCCAGCAGTTCTGCGGCAATCTTCTTTCTATAAACACTACATCTGGATCAATTTGATGTTATTTGGGCTAGTATATGTTCCTTTGGAAAAGGTACATTCATTTTAATATTGGATAAGTCAGTTTTCCTTAACGAAACTCCACAGAGGTTTGCAAATAATATTATTATACTGACCCACTGAGTATAATGACCAGCGCTGATGTTTGCTCAAGTTAATATCGTACCGATTGGAGTTTCCACCAGTTGTTGCTATGGACACTAACTGGAACTCAGAATGTGAATTAACTAGTTCTTTCAAAATCATAGTTTATCGGTGATGATGTATGTAATTATGCCCATCCAAAAAGCTGGAGACAATTAGTTTTACCCATTTCAGTACGTATGTCTGTGCGTCCCTCACACATTTGGTTTCCGCTCAATGACTTATGTTCCCCCTTAGCAAATCATTTGAAATGTATAAACCAGGTCAGTAATCATAATAGGAATGTCAAATTCGATTTCTGACTTTACCGCTTTATCCGTTTTGTAGATATGTCCCTTGATTTTCCGGGTGGAATAAATGTTTATTTTTAGCTGCATTTTCAAATAGGGAAAAAATCAAGATAAATAGATTTGCACATTTTATGGAATGTACTACATGTAATAAAAAAAAGCATAACAATTAGGCATTTGTTCATATATTTCTATCTACGAATGTTTAAAAAAATGTTCATACTGTCCTCAAGATATTACTATCATCAATAGTTCCCCCTAACCAAAGCTTACTTGCAGTAGAAATTGTTAAAATAAAATATATGTGAAAAATCATATCATATACTGAGGGACAGCTTCGTCACACAAATGTTACGATCCACCTCCTCCGCATCAACCTTGGCCGTGTTACCCGGATATTCGTGTTTACAGGATGACGTTTTGAACTGGTTGCAGCCAGCGATAGCCGCAATCAATCAGTATGCATGTTGCAAAAACACGTATTTTGTAGAGAAAAAGTGAAAGGATGAAATGGACACATGTATGCTTTGCCATGAGGAAATTCCAAAAATGCACAAAATCGCACGAGGAACTTCCAAAAATGCACAAAATCCCATGAGGAAATTCCAAAAATGCACAAAATTATATGAGGAACTTACAAAAATGCACAAAATCCCATGAGGAACTTCCCAAAATGCACAAAGTCTCATGATTGACTTCGAATAATGCACAAAATCCCATGAGAAACTTCCAAAATGTACACAATCCCATGAGGAACTCTCAAATATGTACAATCCTATGAGGAACTTCCAAAAATGCAGAAAATCCCACGAGGAACTTCTAAAACTGCACAAAATGCCATGAGGAACTTCCCAAAATGCACAAAATCCCACGAGGAACTTCCAAAGATGCAAAAAAATCCCATGAGGAACTTCCAAATATGCACAAATCTCACCAGGATCTCCCGAAAATGCACACAATCCCATGAGGAACTTCCAAAAAAGGCACAAAATCCCATAAAGAACTTCCAAAAATGCACAACATGCCATGAGGAACTTCCAAAAATGCACAAAATCCAACAATGGTCTTTAAAAATGCACAAGATCCCAGGAGAAACTTCCAACTAAGCACAAAATCCCACGAGGATCTTCCGAAAATGCACAAAATCCCATGATTGGCTTCGAATAATGCACAATATCCAAGGAAGAGCTTCCAAAATGTCCACAATCCCACGAGGAACTCTCAAATATACACAATCCCATGAGGAACTCCCAAAAATGCACAAAATCCAACGAGGAACTTCCAAAAATGCACAAGATCACAGGAGAAACTTCCAAATATGAACAAAATCTCACAAGTATCTTCCGAAAATGCACAAAATCCCATAAGGAACTTTCAAAATTGACACAATCCCATGAGGAACTTCGAAAAATGCAGAAAATCCCATTAGGAACTTCCAAAAATCCTATGAAGATCTTCATTAATTGCACAACATCCTGTGAGTTTCTTCCAAAAATGCAAAACATCCCATTAGGAACTTCCAAAAATGCACTAGATGGTTTTTTGCACATGTATGCTAAGTGCTTTCAGTTTAACTGTGTACATATATTAGCATGAGGTGAAATTAATGACCTTTGCCGATTGGCTGAAAATCGTATTATATCTAATTACTTATGGCTGTGTACGCGAATTACGAATTTTTAGCTAACACCACAAAAAGTGAAGAAGAGGGGGGTGAGGGGGTCGTATCCATTGGCTAGCAAATATGAAAGAGGGAGGATGTCCTAGCGCCCTTCTTATCCCATGTGTTCGAGCTGTTTTTATTTCTTCGAAGTGTATTATTAATGGTGTAGTAAATAAATTGTAAAATGAAGACTTGATATAAATTCATACCTATTGCTTGATATTGTAAACATAGAAATTAACTGATACCTATTGCTTGTTAATTGTAGGAGTTTAAATTAACTTATACCTATTGCTTGTTAATTGTAGGAGTTTAAATTAACTGATACCTATTGCTTGCTAATGGTAAATTAATTGCATTGTAAGCATAGAAATAAACTATAATGCAATTATTAGTTAGCAAGTTTTTCGTTGGCTAATCCTCAATTGACATGGAGTAGCTAAAGGTTCTAGCGTGGATGAGCCGCCATATTGATTTTTTGAAATTCAACATGTCAATTAAAACGATACGATAGACAACAAAGACATCTTTGGAAAAAAGTATAAATGAATTGTATCCCCAATTAAATATTCATGTTGTGAGCTGACGTCAAGTGTTTAGTTCGTACACTGAAAAGTTTCAAATGATGTAAGAAGTCTTTATGACGATTATGTACCGAAGAAACATACAATATTTTGTGACATTTTATTTTTAGCTCACCTTGCCAAAGGCAATGTGAGCTTTTGTCATCACTTGGCGTCCGTCTGCTGTCGTCCGTTAACTTTTCACATTTTAATCTTCTCCTCTGAAACCCCTCAGCCAAATGAACTGAAACTTGGTAGTAAACATCAATGGAAGTTTCTCTCGAAAGATTAAGCATTTTGTCCCGATCCATTAACAGACATGGCCGCCACAGGCAATTATTTTTTCTGATTGGCCGTTTTTTAAAAATCTTCTCTGAAACCGCTTGGCCAAATGAACCGAAACTTGGTAGACAGCATTTATGGAATGTCATCTATAAAGATGGTTCATTTCGTTCCAATCTGTTAACAAACATGGCCACCACAGGCCATTCTTGTTTCTGATTGGTTGATTTCTAAAAAAAATCTTCTATGAAACTGCTTTCCCAAATAAACTGAAAATAAAGCATTATTGTAAGGTCCTTTATAAAGATGCTCATTTCGTCCCGATTCACTAACAAGCATGGCCACTATAGGCAATTCTTGTTTCTGATTGGTCGATTTCTAAAAAATCTTCTCCTCTGCAACCACTTTGCCAAATGAAACGAAACTTGATGGGAAGCATCTATGGAAGGTCATCTATACAGATTGCTAATTTCTTCCCCATCTATTAACAAACATGGCTGTCATAGGCAATTCTTTTTTTCAAGTTGGTCGATTTAAAAAAATCTTACCTCACTGAAACGGCTTAGCCAAATGAACCGCAACTTGATGGGAAGCACCTATGGAAGGTTCTGTATTAAATTTCCTCAAAACAGAATGAAATGTAAGCAACACATGCTCCGCCCACTGAACCTCTAGTTTCTTTTCAATTTTTAGACCATTTCTGAGCTGTTTTCGTCCAGCACTAGAATAGAAATAATTGTGTTATATTTGAGTAGTTACAAGCGTCAATCGAGGCTTTGACGGTCTCAAATATCCCTTTCACTGGGTACATGTACGCGTCGCGAGTACAACTTCATGTTCAAATCCCAAATTGACTCCGGCATTGAAATACAATATAGTTATTTCTAAAATGAACTCATGCGCATTACTTGTTAATTATAGACGTAGAAATAATGTTATGATTACTGCTTGTATTTGTACTGAAGGTTATTGACCTCATTATAGAACACTGTGTTCATTTATATATTTACTGTCCATGCTAAGAATAATTGGGAAGCATATTTACGCCCCTTAACCTTTTAGTGATAAATCAATTGTTGTGTGGATGTATACGTATGTGGATATGTGTATGTGTATGTGTGTGTGTGTATATATATATATAGATATAGATACGTCTGAAAATTAAACCAAACAGTGTTAGAATTAGATCTTTGAGCTGTCAATTTTTTTTTCTTTCATCGGAGGGATTTGAACTCACACCATTGATACACTGCAGCACCAATCGCTTAGCCTTATATGTCCAGCGCACTAGACCACTCGACCACATCCGCTAAAAAAATATAGCTTCAATAGTAGAATTGTTACCTTGTCTCATAAGGAATATATATATATCACGTATAGAACCTACGGGATGTCGGATCGGAAACAAGTGTTAACGATTCTGTGCACAATCCAAGCTGGAAAGAGAATCAAAGACAAAAAAGAGAGAGTTTTTGGATCAGCGAGTTACAAACATTACATCCAGAGGGCATAAACAAAAAGGCCTAAGTCTTTTGTTGTTATTTAAATTTTTACCAGTGCCTGGTCCTTATCTAGTCGTTAAATTTCATCATTGCATTCTCTCATTATTTTCATATTCTTTATAAATTAGTGTACATATGTATTTTAATAATACACAGTTCAATATTATGATTTTTACGTCCTTATCTAGTTGGTAAATGTTATCATTACATTTTCGCATTGTTTTCATATTGTTTATGAATTAGTGTACATATAAACTCAAATTATATTAAGTATAAAGTTCAAGATTATGAGTTTAGAGTAATGATAGCTGATGGTCACGTGACAGTTTTCAAATCAGGCTACACACGCTGAAGAAGCTTGTCGGTCAAGCGAAATATCCGTCAATTTGATTATAATTATAGTCTTGTTTGTAGACTTACAGTTATTTTTTGTTATATTTTAACATCTTTTTTAGATCACCTGACCGAAAGGGTCATGTGAGCTTTTGTCATCACTTTGCGTTCGTCGTCGTCGTCGTCATCATCCGAGTCTGTGAACTGTTCATACTTTCATCTTCTTCTTTGAAACTACATAACATATTTGAATCAAATTTGGCAGAAATGTTCATTGGGAGGTCCTCTACCAAATTTGTTATTTTGGTTGAGATAGGAAAACCAACATGGCCACCAGGGCCAATAATGTGTTCTGATTTGTTGAAACTTTGAAAATCTTCTTGTCAGAAACTACTCAGCCGATGGAATTGTAACATTATAGAAATGGTGACCGGATGATCCTCTACTAAATTTGTTATGTTTGTGCCGATCGCATATCCAAGATGGCCGCCATGACTCGACTTAGTTTAAACATAGGACCCTATGGGAAAAATGTTTAAAAAGTTTTTCCTCTGAAACCAGCAAGTCAGTTTAAAGCAAACATGGCATGAATGGTCCTTAGGTGGTCAACTTTCAAAAGAATGTCATGTGACCCCGACCTCCATCCAAGATGGCCACCATCAGCGAACATAGTTTTAACATAGGACCCTATGGGGAAAATGTTTAAAAAAATTGTCTCTGAAACCAGTTAGTCAATTTAAAGCAAACATGGCATGAATGGTCCTTAGGTGGTCAACTTTCAAAATAATATCATGTGACCCCGATCTCCATCCAAGATGGCCGCCGTCAGTGAACGTAGTTTTAACATAGGACCCTATGGGAAAAAATTTTAAATTTTGTTCCCTCTGAAACCAGTAAGCCAATTTAAAGTAAACATGGCATGCATGGTCCTTAAATGGTCAACTTTCAAAATTATATCCAGTGACCCAGACCTCCATCCAAGATGGCCGCCATCAGCGGACATAGTTTTAACATAGGACCCTATGGGAAAAAAATCTTCTCCTCTGAAACCAGTAAGCCAATATAACAAACATGTCATCGATGGTCCTTCGGTGGTCAACTTCCAAAATTGTGTTCAGTGACCCCAATATCGGTCCAAAATGGCCGCCGTCAGCGGCCATAGTTTTAACATAGGACCCAATGGGAAAATTTTTTAAAAGTCTTCTCCTCTGAAACCAGTCAGCCAATTTAAAGCAAACATGGCATGGATGTTCCTTGGGTAGTATATACTTTAAAAATTGTGTCCGGTGACCACAACCTTCATCCAAGATGGCTGCCATGAGCAGATATAGTTTTAGCATAGAACCCTATGGGATTTGAATAGTAACTTAGATGTATTCGACATGCAGACATTCTTAAGAGGACTTATTTATATCTGGTGAGCCTCTAGTTTGATGTTGTGCTACATTTTAAACTTTTTTTATATATATATGTGTTTGTGTGTGTATACTGTACATGTATGATTATATGTATGCATAGGTATATGTGCATGTGTGGGAGTGTATGAATGAATGTTTATTCTGTTAGTATTACATAAATTGTACAAATAATGTCTCACACTTTTCGGTATACATTTATGTGTGTGTTTCTCTATATTTGTTTTTGTTTGTTTGTTTGTTTGTTTGTTTGTTGTTTTGCTCTTTTTGTTTACATATCAGACATATCTAGATCTGCTAAAATGATATCTACTTACACTCAGTAGTGTGACGATGAAGATTCCATGGCTTGATTCATTAATTATCCTTGTTAAAACGTAAAGTTGTATGTTGTTGAATAGCAATTTTGAGTGATTTCAAGTATCTCTTTTTCAATCTTAAATATTTTCCGGATATATTAATTTTGGAAATGACGTATATTTTATCTCCGTTGTATTGAATTCCAAATATAATATTGATAAAAAAAAGCAACATTTTAGATTTTTCATATCTCCCAACACGTGGGTCAAAAACGAAAGTATATAGGAAGCAAACAAACAATCCTAAAATTAGAAACACTTGATATAACTCTCAACATCCGTATTGAATGTATTGATCAATCGTAATTGTATTGTACTAAAACGACTAACACTATTTCTATAACATGCTATTAATATTAACAAGGCCAGGATAAAGTACTGGTAGTTTATGTTTCTCTCACTAACAAATGTCAATATTTCAAATAAAGATTTTAATTGGAAAGAAAAAAAAGATTGTTGCTTGATAATTGTAGGTGTAGAAACCACCCGCTTGTATATTTATCATTTTACATCTAGTGTTAGTAATTGTGTTGTGTTTTGTTTATCTTCGTCTTGTGTACCCAATGTTGCCAGTTTCTGTGGATTGTCCATTCTGTTTCTCTTACGTTTATTAAGTCATTCTATCTATTATCATCAAATGTTTGGTTTTCAGATGTTCCTGACAAAGACAAAGATAATGATACAGCAGCAATGTATGTAATTTTATATTCCATAAAGTGAAGCAACGAGAACAAAATAGAGAAATGTAAAGTTTTGTTTGCGCAGTATGAGTATCGGGATAACTTTTTCGCTTTTTTATTTTAATGAATAGCCATGGTATGAAGCAAACGTTTATGAAATATAGACAATATAAGTCAATAATGAAATTAGCATAAACAATGTCAATAATCCATTGAAGGTGTTAGTAAGAATGGCATCTGAAAAATCCCAAGAATTTATGAGTCAACATTTTACTTTGACATTTAAATTTTTCAGAAGTAAAACAGAGTGAAAATCTTTTTGACAATTTCATAAACGAGGGCGAATTATGAAATGTAAAGTTTTGTTAACCTGGTATAGTCGCAAAGGATCACTTACGAAACCACTTTGCTGATGTAAATTAATGTTGACATGAATATTCATTGGGTGTTGATCGGAAATCCAAGGTAGCAAACACTGCATTGGACTCTATTGGAGAAAATATGTCTAATTAGAAACTACAAAGCTGAGTAAGCCGAAACGATACTTAGATGATATTTGGGTGGTCTTGCATATTCTTTTTAGCTTTTTATTGGAGGTGCGGATTAGAAATCTAAGATGGCTTCCACCGCAGAACATAGGTGAACATGGTAAAAATGCCTTCTTATTAAATACAAGAAAGATGAATCTTAATTACATATGGCTATTTACAAGATGACTATCATATCTGGACATAGTTAATGATACATTAATATTCTCTGTAAGATCTTAAAACCAATTTGGCACCAATTTCCGTTACAACGTGAATTGGACTGTTCTCTACTTAGTTAGAAACTGATCAGAAAACAAAGATACTGCAAATGTATCATTATAATATCTGTCTAGTATAGTAGTCCATTTTACATGAAAATCAATTCACATTTAAATATCTTAAATGCTTCTGGTGTCAATTTTCGTATTTGAATCAAACTTACCAAACAAAAATGCATTTTGATTTGAAAACATAACCTCTCTATGGCCAGCTAACAGGTACACATGTTATAAATGATATCTCTGGGTTTAGTTGGCATACTATTTATGTTAAACTGGCTCACATTACTAGTGTTGGGTGTCACTAGTAGAGCAGGAACTGCTTAGACCTTCCGATGCACATGAGTTCATCCCCGATTTTTAGTTCTTGTTTCTCAGTCTTGAGTTTTCTCTGTTGTTTGTGTAGTTTGTTTTTGTAAATCATTGTTTGTCCTATTTTCCCTTTTCTTTTGCCCATTGAATAGTCCTTCCTCGACTTCCTGCTTAACCCTTTGTTTTTACTTTAAGCGAAAAGCATAATACATTCATTATTTGGCCTTATTTTGATTATTAAATGTGATTTTGCTTGAATATACTAAAAATTCATTTGTTATTCCACAGTCGGTAGTCCACGTCTGATCACGCTCTGATTAGTTTGGTGGTGGCGGGCCGTTTTATGGATGGGAGAAACTGGAGTAGCAGGAGAAAACCACCGACGCTCTTAAATTAATTAACAGGAAATGTTTGACGATACCAAAGGGGTAATCATTAAGTTAAGGGGTGTACATAACGTTATATCCAGTACTCCTTACTATGGATGGGGATTGAACTCGCAACATTTCCAAACTCTACACTAAAAGACAGATTAAAAGCATTAATTCCACTATGTTTCATAGAATAAAATATCTTGTTTTAGGAAAGGACATGTCTTATTTGATTTAAAAAAAAACCTCTCAGATTCTAATTAAAAGCCATGTCTGCTGTACATTGACTTACACATAGACATTGCAAATGAGGACCGGATAAGAAAGATAATTTACGACAAAAGAATTGATTTCAATTTTCCCATTGTGAACATTCTATTTATATGTAGTATTATTCCAGCAGCATCTGTATGTGTAGTATATATCTCTCAGTTTGTGTTCATATTAAATTTCCTTAATAGAGGGTTGCTGCTAACCAGGAAACTACTGAACGAAGGGTTAAAATTGAAGTCATCACTTCGAAGGTTTAGACGATGGCTATCATAACGCTCTTAACCGTTACCAAATGTCCGTGTCACAGATGATCACGGCTATGTTTCGTAGTCACAATCCCGTCCTTTCCTCGTTCATGACATTATCGCCGGATTTTAAACATGGGTAGCACAACAACACAACAACGGGTGCCACAAGTGACGCAGAAATTGCTTACTTATTCATAGCACCCGAGTTCGTCCCAGTTTTTAGTAAGGTTTTTCTTGTTCATATTGTTCAATGACATGTGGTCACGTTTTTAGTTTCGTGTTGTGGTGTCAGACTAAACGACTACGATTTCCGCGTAAATACGATATTCGATTCGTCTTGATTCCCATTTTGTAGGGGATTCATATTCAACACGATTTCCATATAAGATTATAGTCATGTCATTTAACATTAACACAACAGGTGCCACTATATATATATAATTCTTTTTCCTATCTGGAATTTTCAGTGGGCTTTGGGTTGCCCAATCATTAGTTTTCTGTGTAGTATTTTGTCTACCATTGACAGCATTGTTTTGTCTGTCTTCTTACTTTTTGTCATTATATTGTCTGTCCTTCTTCGATTATGGTGTCTGATTACCCCTTTTGGTATCTTCAAACTCTTTTTAATCAGGGCATGTAATAATTATCTAAACATATGTTAATTCGTTGTTTAAATACCTATATTTCAGTGTTGTGCCTATTGTAGTCACAATGGTAGTTATAGGACTTACAGGAATAGTGGCTTATTGTGTATACAGATCACGTAAGTAGAGTAAATCCTTACTTATTTATAAAGTTACATCAATTAATGAAAAATCAAGGGGTTTACAGAGGTTCTAAAGATATAGGTATTATATGACCTAACTGTTTCTATGTTGCAATATTCGAGAGAAAAAAATATCAACTGCTCAGCTGATGAAAAAACACTTTTCTGAATGATTTTGATATTGTAATAAATTAATTTTTCTTATTATATGACAGTTAAGCTTCCTATCTCTATGGTTTTACCATGGTATTTGTTTTGTTTCGACATATTTTCCCTTCCATTTATTTGGTTTGGTTGTTTGGTTTTATGGTGCTTAACGCCACTTTCAACAATATTTCAGTTATATCATGTGGCCAGTTTTATTGGTGGAGGAAACCGGAGAAACCCAGAGAAAACCACCGACCTGCCACAAGTCCCTGACAAACTTTATCACTTAATGTTGTACACCTCGCCCTGAGTGGGATTCGAACCCACAACATCAATGGTGATAGGTATCGATTGCATATGTAGTTGTAAATCCAACTATCATACGATCATGGCCACGACGGTCCCTCTTCCATTTATTAATTTCATCTTTACTTAAGATGTTTTGCTAAAGAGTTTCGTTTTAGATTTCTTTTCCTTTTCAAGAAATGAACTGTGGTGTTTGTTATGATGTTTGTTTCAATGGAATTTAAAATAATACAGATTTGGTTCACTATACAATTTGTGACCAATATAGACCAGTGGAATTATAATAATTGTTTTTCTT
>MJUT01040225.1:115547-130775 GCA_002080005.1 Gigantidas platifrons | reverse complement strand
CTTAAATTTACTTATAGTATACATTAATTTAATTTGCACTTAAAATGCTCTACATTAGGCCACATACACTTGTGGCATGGAATAACACCCCTATTCCTTTTAAATAATTGTTTATATTTTTAAATTGTATCTCTTTGTCATTTATTCAGAACCAGCAACCATGGGCAAGCAACTGCTCAAATGTATGGCTGAGAGTTGAATGCACCCGTTTTGTAATAAACAAAGACGGGCGGGAACTCACGCCGTATTGGTGATGGGCTTGTTTGTGTTGTTAGGTAATCCACTCAGCCATCCGTCGGGTTACTCTTGTTACAATATATCATGTAAGACATAAATGAGGAAAGGACCGGATTGTGATTACGACAAGTGGAAGATATCTGTGGTCATTGGAGAGACAGATATTTATGTTATGACACCAATAGAACGGAGTAAATTGATGCAAATGAAGGATTTCTGAAAGTGCCGTTTTGCAATAAGGATCCTTATACCCATGATGAATGTCATAATTCATAAATATAGGGGAAAGTACTTGATTGATTGATTGATTGATTGATTGATTGATTGATTGATTGATTGATTGATTGATTGATTGATTTATTGATTGATTGATTGATTGACCGTAACACATTATGGCAAGTTTAAAGAAATGACCTTTAAAAGCACTACTTTCAGTTTCAATTCTAGTTTGTATTAATTGACCATTTCATCTTCCCCATGATAGTAGTCATCTTATGGGTGGTGTAAATGTTAACGTGCTCGACTTGTGTGTGCTAGTTCGTAGGTTCGAGCTCCGGTCGAGTCACATTTCTACTGCCCTCATGATAGTAATAAAAGGTAACCATTTTCTTGTCCTGTCAGAGACCAATGACTATAAACGGATGTTTGCTGCTTTTCCGCTACGGAAACAGCATTAAGCAATAAGAACAAAGACTAGTTTGATATTCAAAGAACATAATTATCATATATTATTGTTATAATTGTTATATACTATTTTTTACTGAATATAAGCCTTGTACATGTAAAAGGAGAGAGCTTGTATAGGCATAGCCTGTTGCTCAATCCTATTAATTTTTGTGAATAAAATATGTTTAAAACAAAACTAGTTTGGTGTGAATCAGGATAGTGTGTCTCCAATGAACAATATGTCTACCTGTGGGCTGTTGTATCATTGTCCCCAACACACTCATGTCTAAATAGTACAAACATAAGTGAGCTCTATTGTTTAGTGCCAAAATGACGAATTTTCTACCTTTAACATGGAAAGTTACTTTTTGTTGAGATGGTGAAGTCTGTGGAGTTTTTTTATCAGACCAACACGCTGAATTGCATTTGCTATCAAATAATTCATAGGTAGACATGTCGTTCTACTCAGACAAATTATATTTACCCAAGCAACAAAGTGGGATTGGTAAAACAATTATTCATTCTTTATAGACGATCTTCCATACATGTTTCCTATCATGTTTCCGTTCATTTGCCCAATTGTTTCAGACGAGAAGATTGCTTTAGAAATTGACCAACCCGAAACAAGAATTGCCTGTGGCGGCCATGTTTGCCAGAGGATCAAGACGAAATGAACGATGTAAATAGTGGNCCTTCCATATATGATTCCTACCAACCTTCGGTTCATTTGACTAAGCGGTTTCAGATGAGAAGATTAAAATGATAAACGTTAAAGGACGACCGACGACAGACGAAAGACGATGCACGTCAGGTGATGGAAATAGCAAACGGCCAGGTGAGATAAAATGATGAACAACATGGACTGTACCACAATACCAGGAGTGAACACAAAGGGTAATCAATTCATATTTATTTCTTATTAGAAATCTGTCGTGTTAACACATGTTTTGCCAGCCTACATACAATGTACTTACATATAGGTTTTTTGCAAGGCTGCTATGTGAAATCATGGGTATTCTCCCCTTTAATATAAAAAACATTTTTTCCTCATTTCGATTAAAATATTTTTCATCTGTTGCTATTTATATTCTATTTATTATCCTGTTCATCTTTTTATATATTATAAATAAATTAGTATCTTGTAACAATGATTCCCTATTAGTTCCAATCGATGATAGTGGTCTGTCTTTGTATTCTAAAGATTTAATCAATATAATTAACAATTAGCAAAGAGCGGTCACTTGCTGGGAGGTTTTGGTTTAGTGTTCCGGACAAAATTATAGGAGAATCAGCATCTGTTCTTATTTTAGCCTTGCATTTGTGTCTGTTTAAGGAACGGCGCCAAGATATTTCCCCAGACTTTAGCATACTATCCCTACGAAACGTATACCCATCTACGATCAAGCACTCTTTCCCATATTAGTTTGGGTTTTCACAATTTGCAAGTCCATATTGTATGAAGACAAATAGTTATTTGAAATAAATGTGTTCAGAAGGTTACGAACCATGTAAAAACTGTTCACATACGCACTGCTTAATCAACAAGGTAGCATTATGTTTACAGATAATTCATTAAATTTTACAGGTAAATTTCTCCCAATTGTTTGTATTTTCCCCGCCCCATTGTATACCCCTAATGAAGCCATATTCCGCCCCAATGTAATGCGACCGGAAAATCATGAAATCTGAGGGCACCAAGGGAAAGATTTAAATCTTATTTGTCTCAGATTTAACGATCTTGCATATTTCACGGTGTTTTATTCTTTTTCTCATCCCTTTCTACCGTGTCAATGTTTGTTTACTTTTTGTAAACCTAACATTACCCCCCTTGACCAAATTAAAAGGAAAGTTGTTCCGAAAATTGCGAAATGTGTGTCAAATAAATTGTATAGGTATATATCGCTGTTGTAGTAGCATTTAAGGATACGTTCTATATATTGTGTTATGAAATAGATTTCAAATACTGTCAAGACACCGATGTATATCGATAAATACACAATTTACTTCAGCAATAGAAAATAATTTTTCAGGAAACGCTCGTGTAGCTTGTCTTACCCAGGATCCTCGGTAAGATAGAAACATTGTTTTCACCTAAATTGACAGACTATGTTATCCAAGAGATTAGCACAACGGATCTTAACAAGATTAAAGATAAATATATGACATGAACAAACATGTAACACTCTTCATAGCTTTTGTTATCTTTGTCACATTTTCTATGAACTATTGATAGTCGATCTTAAATAAGATCGACTTAAAATTATAACAGGAATCTGACCTAGCGTGCTACTGGTTCCATTCTTTGATAATGACGAAGTAGTAAATTTTACACAGGCATCATCGTTTATTTTTACAATTTCTTTATAACCTTTACCACGAAAGCAGTCATTACCCTTCATATTTAACTTTATCGTGTACGTAATATTTTTCAAGATTTGTAGCGGTTCAGCAAGGTCAATTGGGTACGATTCTTTTCCTGAAACAGAAATGAGGTTTGTACTTGTCGAGCCTATAATGGTAGAACCATTTAAGATGTTGATGTTGACGTCGTGTTGTCCAGAATATAGTTTTGACCCAAATACAATGATACCACAAATATAACAGTCAAAGTTAGTGGTAAAATCAAGACAATCGTCATATCCAATGTGACACCAAAAATGTATTGCGTCCACACATAAATTACATCTCCAAACCACCAGCTTAGAATTAGAAAGCCGTATATTTGCTGGAAAAGTATCGATCAACTTGCCATCCATAGACTGGAATATTTCAACCTTTTCCTCAGCTGTAAGAACGTTCTTTGTAGAAACCGCGTTAGTAAAATATTTGCGTTCCATGATTGGGAATCTTATAAGGTATATCAAATCTCCCAAGACCTTTCGCAATTGTTCATCATTACCAGTCACGTGTTCTTCATCACTAACAGTCACGTGTTGTTCTTCCTTGCACTGTTGTGCCGCCCATTGTATCATATTTTGATAAACAATATCTTCAGTGCATTGCAACTTCTCTGACTCAATGATTAATTTAACACACCCCGAGGACAGGCTCAGAAAACTGATTGATTCAAGACAAGATTGTGGATGAGAAAATATAAATTGCAGGACATATTCCTGCAAATCTTTTAAATGAAAGGTGTGTGCGATCTGTAACACCACACATGCATAGTCTGTATTGATGTTCGCTGTTAAGAACTTCTTGCATTCAATCTTGATAACATCAAGCATGTACTTGTCAGAGGCATACATTAATCCGTTGACATTGGCCGCTGCTACCTCTATTTTATCTGTGTAGATGTGCCTTAAATAATAATAACAAGTCTATGTTATATGTTATAAGTGGGCCGAACAATACACAAAAAGGCATCAAAGAGGTATCACGACATCGTAAATCGAAGGGCAGACAATACAATGACAAAAGTAAAAGGACCAACAATGATCTTCAAAACAATTAACAGAAACCTACAGATGCACAAACATGAACCCCACTAAACATGATGTGAACTCATGTGCTCTGGAAAGTTAAGCAGTTTCTGATACTCGTGTGGCTCCCATCGCGTTACTCTTGTTACAAATCTAGTGATCAGTCATGAAGTGGGAAAAGACCGGATTGTGATTACGGAACGGAACATATCCGTTGTCGTTTTAGTGACAGATATTCCGGGCAATGGTGGCGACAAAACGTCTATACGTCATCTGCCATTACAAAGTGGACCACCTATTACTAATGTCAATAAATCTACGTCATCCGTCATCCATTAACGGGCCGGCCAGTGCAAGTGTTTGTCAATCGAACTTATCGGACATCAATTATTGAGGTACCCAGTGTAAATTGTGGGTATTAGGCATTGCAACAGGCCAACGACGACAGCTCACGACAAACTATTGCACATTATGACCTAGTGCAGCGTGTGATACTTTCTATATTCAAATTAAGAGCGTGACATTCTCTATATTCCCTTTACGTGTTATAGTCATAGTGTTTAACGCCACTTACAACAATATTTCATTTATATCGTGGAAGACAGTTTTATTGGTGAAGGAAACCGGAGTACCCGGAGAAAACCACCGACATGCCTCAAGTCAATAAAATGTATCACATAATGTTGTATCGAGTACAATTTGCCTGAGCGGGGCTCGAACTCCCAACATTAGTGGTCATAGACACTGATTGCATAGGTAGATACAAATTTAACTACCATACGACCACGACCATGACAGTCCCTATAAAAGTTTGACATTATATATAATCCCTTTAAGAGTGTGACATGCTATAAAACGGTATCATCTTTGGTGCCTTCACAATTTTCTATACAAGACGTACTTATTGTAATTCAATTCTAATGTAACGCGTATTTTCAATGGCTATCGAGATCTGACAAAATCTGCAGTTGACATGCCTGAAGGAATGCTATATTCCTACGCCGAATGCACTTGTTTGTAAACAATATACTGACCCAGATATTTCCTACTATGAATTTAACGCTGACGACCTATTTAGAAGAGAACTGTATTGTATTTGAAAATTTCACGGCATCAGTTGGAGATTTGATGGTCGCAAATCGAGTTTACTGTCCATTCTAATGCAATGCTGACGATAAAAATGTATTCTTGCATATCCCTGGGTCTACAAATCACAAAAATTAAAATTACTAGAAATATTGTTGAGCCACTTTCGCACATAAACAACGTGATGTCATATGAAGACTCTAAAATGCTTAAAATGTAAAGATCAGAAGTTGTTTGGCTTCGTGTGCGCTTCAATTTAGATAGCATTTAACTATAATAAGTTTTCAAGGTAGGCATTTTATTTATTGTTGTGTATTCGCGTCGCCAGTAAGACTGCATTTGTGACCGTCAAATCCACAATTGACAACCCCAACTCTTCAAATATAGTACTGTTAATCCTTAATTCACGTCCATTTATAAGTCCGAGTTGTGTATTTGATTCGTTCCCCTATTGAGAGTGGTTGTATTCTGCTAAGGAGAAAAATTAGAGGCTCCGTAGGCTGAGCCTGTGTCGCTCACCTTTCATTCTGTTTTGAGGAAACTTAATACAGAACCTTCCATAGTGCTTCCCACCAAATTTCGGTTCATTGTGGCAAAGCAGTTTCAGAGAAGAAGATTCTTAGAAATCAACCAATCTAAAATAAGAATTGCCTGTGGCAGCCATGTTTGTTAATGGATCAAAACTAAATGAGCCATCTCTATAGAAGACCTTCCATAGATACTTCCTATCAAGTTTCAGATCATTTGGGCAAGCGGTTTCAGAGGAAAAGCTGTTTTAGAAATCGACCAATAAGAAACAATAAGTGCCTATAACGGCCATGTTTACTAACGGATCAACACGGACTGAGCAATTCCCATACATGCTTCTTACAACGATTCGGTCCATTTGGCCAAGCTGTTTCAGAGTAGAAGATTTTTAGAAATCGACCAATCAGAAACAAGAATTGCCTGTGGCGGCCATGTTTGTTAATGGATCGGGACGAAAGGAACAATCTTTATAGAGGACCGCCAATAGATACAACCTACCAAGTTTCATTTCATTTAGCCAAGTGATTTCAGAGAAGAAGATTTCTTAGAAATCAACCAATCAGATACAAGAATCGCCTGTAGCGGCCATGTTTGTTACGGATCGAGACGGAATGAGCAATCTTTATAGAGGACCTTCTATTGATGCTTCCTACCAAGTTTCGGATCATTTGGTAAAGCGGTTTCAGGGGAGCATTTTTTTTTAAATCGACCAATCAGAAACAAGAATTGCCTGTGGCGGCCATGTTTGTTAATGGATCGGGACGAAATGAGCAGTTTTTTTAGAGAACAGCCCATCGATCACGGTGTATATCCATAACGGCACCTTCGCGATGAACATCGACGGTACGCGATTCTTCGGGAACAAGTAACGGATCCTTGGTAGATTTTTTAGGTAAGTTGAAAAACCGGTCTCTATTTTTAATACGATTTAATACAAGCAAAGATGTCTAAAAACTGTATAGTAAGTCTCACGGAACTCAGCTATTATTACATTTGCCATTTCTACCAGATTTATCGCATCTGTTCATACGCAGAAGCGGCATTTATAAAAACGTATTGAAAAGACCTTTGCATCACATAGTTTGTCTTATATGATCAATTTAACAGTATTCTGTTATTTGGTTATTAGCTAGAGTATATCTTGGATGTTCATTTCTATGCCATGACAAATATGTAAACCAATTAATGTATAATAAAATCAATAATGATGAAACAATTCATCTCTGCAAAGCAACGGATGTTTATGATTGTCAAAGGAAATATGCAAAGCGTTCTTACACTGGTAATTAGGGACCCCTGGAGGAGGTGTAACAACCACACTTTTTACGGAGATGTACCACTGAAGGATTGATTGATTGAATGGTGTTTACCGCCACTTTCAGCAGTATTTCAGCTATATCGTAGCGGTCTGAAGGATTGAAAACTTGCCATAATTAATATATCCTAAACAGGTTTTTTTCACTATCTTTGGCAATTTTTTTACTAGAAAAGAAGAAAAATTGCTCCCAAATTTATATAGTTGTTTCATAAGCTTACAGACTTGCTACCCTTTTATATATTTGCACACCCCAATATACGGTAAAAATAGGAAGTTGTCCCCTTCCTTATAAGGAAGCACCTTATTAAACCCCGTCATCGTTTTTGTAAGAAAAGTTTTAACCTATGAATAAACTCTTTATTTCTTAGTTAATGCAAAGTATATTGGACTATCGTTTTGTTCCACTTTTCCTGAAACAAAATAAAGAATAATAAAACAATAATTGTCGTAAAGGGTCCGTTGCCTCCAAGTCGCGAAGGTCGCGGTGCCACATTTTAACTCCTTTCCCATAAATCACAAAGGTGTCGTTACGAACCATTTCTATTAAAAATCTAATTTAATGGGCTTAATGGATTATTAAGTGAAGACTGGGTTGGGAGATGTGCATTTAGGTTTCTTCTTTTAATAATTGTTAAAATATGAGAGTTAAAAGGTGGGAACAAGCAAATATTCATAAAATTTCACTTTACATTGACAGTCATCTCGTTGGAAAGCGTGCGAAACGCATTTTCAGCAGACTTATGTGAATGGTTTTTGGCTTTGGATTGAATCATATACCAGAGAGTTCCGTGAGAGCAAAATATACGATATATTTACCTTCCTTCCTTGCGGCTATCCATTATTATGTGGCTCTCCCACTTCTTGACATCCTTTTCATCACAATGGAACCGTTACTTATTCCCAAAGTATGGTGTAGCGCATATTTCAGCGGAAAGGTTCCATTATGGAAATACACCGTGTAGATGCTTTCTACCAAGTTTCGATTGATTTGGCCAAGCGGTTTCAGTGGAGAAGAATTTAAAAAATCAGCCAATCAGAAACAAGTCGCCTGTGGCGACAATGTTTGTTCACGAATCGGGAAGAAATGGACAGTCGTTATAGAGGACCTTCCATAGATGCTTCCTACCAAGTTTTGGTTCATTTGGCCAAGCGGTTGCAGAGGACAAGATTAAAATGTGAAATTCAATTCAGATATCTGCATATAGATAACTGCATTTTGAATACAGATATATGTAGTTAAGCAAGATTTATCTTTCTTTTAACAGAGGTTTTTTTATAATTCAACTGATCAGAAACAAGAATTGCCTGTGGCGGACATGTGTGCTAACCAATCGGGACAAAATTAACAATATTTATAGAGGACCGCCCATAGATGCTTCCTACCAAGTTTCGGTTCATTTTGCCAAGCGGTTTCAGAGAAGAAGATTAAAATGTGAAATTCATTCAGATATCTGTATCTAGTTAACTGCATTTTGAATACAGATATCTACTGTATATTTAAACAAGATTTATCTTTCTTTTTACAGAGGATTTTTTTTAGAAATCAACTGATCAGAAACAAGAATTGCCTGTGGCGGCCATGTGTGTTAACCAATCGGGACAAACTTAGCAGTATTTATAGAGGACCGCCCATAGATGCTTCTGACTAAGTGTCGGTTGATTTGGTCAGGCGGTTTCAGATGAGAAGAATTTTTAGAAATCAACCAATCAGAAACAAGAATGACCTGTGCCGGCCATGTTTATTAACGGATCGGGAAGAAATGAGCAATCTTTATACAGGACCTTTCATAGATGCTTCCTACCAAGTTTCAGCTCATTTGGCTGAGGGGTTTCAGAGGAGAAGATTAAAATATGAAAAGGTAACGAACGACGGACGCCAAGTGATGGCAAAAGCTCACATTTCCTTTGGCAAGGTGAGCTAAAAAAATATTTCCTATTTCTATACACCGGGATTCCTTCGGGAAAGATTTCACTGGAACCTCTATCTAATAACCTTCTTACTCACACATGGAAAACATTAGCATGCCCAGATCATTCTCCAGGTGAGGTGGTTTGGGCCTATAAATCCAGTTTAACCCCGCCATTTTAGTTAATGAAATGCCTTTGCCAAGCCGGGAACGTAAGCGGTCATGTGTTTGTGTGAATTAGTTGTATCGATTCTGCTTCTTTTGATATTTGATTTTGGAATTTTTACGACAGTGTGGTATTTTATACTTTTTATTTTGTTTTTCTAGAAATCAAATGGAATAGATATATCATATAGCTACTTACGTTAAAATGTCGTTAAAGACATCAGTTTCAATATCCGGTATGGATACATCTCCCTTTTCTGCCATTGGTCCCTCAAACATACTGTAGAATACGGGACTAGCACTCGCCAACATAAACTTGTGTGATTTGATTGGTGTTTGAGAAGATCCTACACGGAATGTCACGTCACACATTAGCTGGTGGATTAACATATGTTGCAAGCGATCAGACAATGTCTTTCCAATCTGCCAATCGTTCGCCATAGTGGAAATTTGTATATCTACAAATATCAATCTGAAGAAATTAAAAGCAATACGACAGTTCGGAGTTATGGGAAGAGTTATATCCCGTGTCTAGATCTTTGCCGTTAAAAGTACATAAGGTGTACATCCGGGTCTCATTTTCGGACACTTTTTCTAAGATGGCTGCCGTCCTTTGTTACAAATAGCTGTCATTACCAGCAGAGAAAATTGTTTCCCTTTTATACCTTACTGGGTAGTGGTTGCGTGTTAATTTCATATTTTATGTTATCACTGATCATTGCCTGGCTAGGTTAGGATTATTCATCAGAAGCTGAAACTGCAGATAAAGAAACTGTGCTATATTGTGCAGTATCGCCGCATCGGATGTAATGACAATGTTCAAATTTAGTTACAGTAGATGACAATGAACATTCCAGGTGTACAATTACCTGCTTTATGAAAAACAAATTCAGCAGACTATACTTAATGAAAATAATTGACATTTTATACTTTAAACATATTTTATGCTATCTGTAGAAATCTTGGCACTGAGAATTCGGAATAATAAAAATATAAAAGGGTTTCAAGTTAAGATAGATGAAATAAATCATAGTATTAAAATTTCTCAATTGGCGGATGACACAACATTATTTTTCCACTCTAAAACTGAGATATCACTAGCATTAAATAAAATTGAAATTGTTGGTTCTTTTGCGGGACTTATTATGAATAAAGATAGAACAGAAGGTTGATGGATAGGGAAACTTAAGCATTGCAAAGACAAAGTGGAGGAATTAAATGGACAGACAAACCAATTAAAACTCTAGGGATATATTTTGGACATGATAAAAAGGAATGTGAAAAATTAAATTGGGAAAGTAAAATAGAAAAAATGAATAATTTATTACTTTTATGGACAAAAAGAAACCTAACAATTTTAGGGAAAATCTTTAATTGTTCCAATATTTACATATGTGGCTATGATGCTTGTGTTGTTCCAGAAAAATATAGGAAAGAAATAGATAGCAAATGCTTCAAGTTTATTTGGAATAATAAACCTGATAAAGTAAAACGAAACACTGTAGAAGGGAAATATGGAAAAGGGGGTCTTAAAATGATCGATATTCAAAGTTACTTTATGTCTCTTAAAGCATCTTGGTTAAGTAGACTTGTTAGTAATCAATTAGTTAATTGGAAAGTTATACCATGTAAGTATTTTGCCAAATTAGGAAAAAATTGGTTAGTATTCTCACAGAATTTAGATAATATTACAGCTGACAAATATGCTAAGCAGATTCCTGAATTTTATGGAGAAGTACTCCGAAGTTGGAACAAAATAGGAGGTGGTCAAACTAAAACACCCTTAAATTTTGCAGACGTCAGAAAACAAATTATATGGGGAAACAAATCTATCGAGATTGATCACAAAACTTTGTTGTTTAATAATTGGATAAATACTGATTAGATTTATGTAAACGATACTTTAGATGAAAATGGAGAGATATCACAAGTTTTATTTTAGACCGTTTGAATAATAAATCCAACTGGATGACAGAATTTATCATTATGAAAAAAGAAATTCCAAAAGAATGGGTAGATATAATCAAAACAGAAAATTCAAAAAAAAGTGTAGTCAGTATTTTAGAAAATAATGGATTAATTAAGGGAAAACCCTATAGATTTTCATTCCTAAATAATATTTTTTTTATGAATTGCTTCTCAATGAGAAATTTACAAAACCAATTGGTTTTAATACATGGTATACCTGTTTACAACAAGAAATACCAAAATGTGAAACAGTATGTTATTTTATATTTAATTATTTAAGTGAAAATAAGTTGAAGGTTTTCAAATGGAAATTATTACATTTCATTATTCCTACTAAAAAGCTACTTTTAAAATGGAAAATCATAAAAAATAATTTATGCAATTTATGTAATACAGTAAGAGACTATAGTCACTACTATAGGATTTGTATTTTTTTCAAAGAGTTTTGGGGGAAAATAAACGAATTGTTACAAAAAATTGGAATAGAAAATTATATAACTTTATATCATTTTGTATTCGGTTATAAAATATTCGATAAAAGCGATTATGACTTCAACTATTTTTTTACAATCGTTGGATTTTCAATATATAAAGCATATTACATTTCAGAGCAAATAACTAAAAAGATTGATGTTTACTCATTATTTGTTAGGGAATACCTTCAAATATATAGAGGAAATGAAATAATGCAGAACAGTTCATTTCTAAAAAGACTACAGAATTATTTGTAAACTATTTGAATATGAATTATCTTAATATAATTTGTTGCAAATTTCTCTATATTTATTTTATATGTATTGCTTCATAAGAAGCTTCGGCTTATGAAGATGGTTGTAACAAGCGTTTGAATAAAATATTATTGTTGTTAAAAAACATATTGTATTGTTCAAACAGACAAAAGAATAAGACACAAGTTAAACAAATTAGACAGTCTTCTCCCGTTAGATATATTTCAAAATACACAATTGAACATAATAATATTTAATTACACAAATTTATAGTAAACTTTTATGGTAAATGAAGGCATGAAAAAAAATAATAAACAATTAAACAATTAAAACCCTCATGGAGCCTCATTGACTATATGATCAAAATATAGATAACCTATTGATACATATCGAACAGACCCACATGCGTACTACGTGGCAATGGACATATTAACTTTCATTCATCCATTGGAATTTAATTGCGAAAAAAAAGTCATGGTAAGTATATTATATTTCTATTTATTTTGTAAGATCAAATAATCTTCAAAGATCATCCAGAGGTTTTATTTTCAATTATGATCATTCGAATATCATGTTAACATTCTTTGTCAAAATGGTATACCTGTAAGTGAATTCATCTGGTTGTTTTGTTACAATTATACAGAAAAACGACCAGTATCTTTAATATATCTTTGAATAATTAAAAATATTTCACAATTTGTTTCATCTGATAGAAAATAATTTCCAAATAACAAAGTATCAACATTTAATTCTACCCCGTTCATATTCAACATTGCCAATGACGATAACATTTTATTTAATTCTATATACAACGATTACACAATAGCAAATAATGTTCCGCATTTTCGTTTTGGTATCCACATATACAGTTTGGATTTGAAATTAAATAAAAGAACCGCCTAGCGCATGAATGCGCGACGTATCCCCCCGCACTTGCATAATATTTAGTTTTATATATTTATAGAAAGCAGCCTTGCAGTCTTAATGTATAACATACTTACAAGCCACATGCAAAAATTATTCAAATCTATCCATGTTTACTAAAATTATCACGTAAACAAGACACAATTCTTAAAATTTGTGATTCTTCAACCGAAAACTCAGATTTTTTCCCGAAACCCTTGTTCAAATATTTCCCTGTTAGAACACATCCACGATAATGATAATTACAAGCCGCATGAAAAAAAATATTTCAAATCTATCTATGTTTACTCAAGTTATCGCGTAAACAAGAAAGTGTGACAGACAGACAGACAGACGGACGGACGGACAGACGGTCGCTATTGCTACACCCCCTCACCGCTATCGCGGGGGATAATTAGTACTATACAAGTATTCTTTCAATGAACTTCATTTGTTTCTTATTCTCGTGTGTAATACACTAAGATATATATTACCACATGAAAAGTGTGCGGATTGTTTCACATTTTGAAAATATATCTGACGGATTTTTTACTTAAAATGAGCTAAAATAGGGATTTGTGGAATATCAAGATCCAACGTATTCCACAGCTTAATAGTTGAAGGAGAAAAAAGATTGTTGAAGAAGTGCAAGTCTGTTTGCTTGTTGACTTATATTTTGACTATTACGTGAATAATAATTCGAAGTTTCAGAAAATGTAGGTGGTATTAAATCTGATAAATATTCAGGTGCCAAATTATTATAAATTTTGTAAAATAATGTGAGAATTTTAACTTCCCTCCTTACTATTAATGTATCCCATCCAGTTTCTTTATAAATAGATGCTATACTAGCGTAACAGGGAAAACCACAAACAATACGAGCGGCTTCAATTTGCACTTTGTCTAAACGATTTGAGTTGAATTGGCCACAATTATAACAAACTTCAGACGCATATTCTAAAATTGGCCTTATAAATGTAAAATAATTTGTTCTAAGATAATTTCGTTTAAGTTTAAATTTTAGTTTTCTTAATACATTTAATTGCTTAGAAGACTTTTCTGTAAGTTTATCAATATGTTTGGTCCATTTACAGTCATTACTAAAAGTAACACCTACATGTTTATGTAATTCATCATCTCTTAGTGAAGCACCCTCGAAGAAAAAATTGAAATAAAGTTTTGTGTCTCTGGTACTGAAGACCATAATTTCAGTTTTATTTTGATTGAGTTTGACCAACCAACGTTTTGATTAATCATTTAGGTAAGCTAAGTCTAAAGTTAGCATGTCTTGTAAAGAATCTTTGTCATTTGCAATATGCCCAATCTATGTATCATCTGCAAATAATCTAACTAAACCAGTCATACCATCTACAATGTCATTAATAAATACCAAAAATAATAACGGATCCAACACCGACCCTTGAGGCGCCCCTGCGTTAAGCTGACCAATGTTTGATAGAGCATCTTTTATCACAACTCTTTGTGTGCGGTTTGATAAGTAACTATTTAACCAGATAAGCAAATTGTCCCCTATACCATATTTTTCCAATTTGAGTAAATCCTTTTATCCACACAGTGTCGAAAGCTTTACTTATATTGACAAACGTTACCCTTGTAAATTGCTTACTGTCCAAAGCTAGTAAAATTATATGATATAATCCTACAAGTTAGTGTGTAATAGAGCAACCTGGTAGAAAACCTAACTGAAATTTACACAATAATTTATTTCCCGGTAAATGATTAAAGATATGCTTAAAAACTATTTTTTTCTAACAGTTTACTAACACATGAAAGCAATGAAACTGGTCTATGATTAGAAGAGAATGATTTATCTCTTGCTTTGAATAAAGGAATGACATGGGCTAATCTACAATCTGTTGGGAATATATTTTGATGGAGAGATATATTAAACAACATGCATAATGAATTAGAAATTTGATATTTTACTGCAATTAGCATCTTGTTACTTATGATAGCTTTATTAACATCTAAAGTGGAAATCATATCCAAAATATCTTGCTCACTCACTACTATTTGTGAGAGAACATTTTTACACCTAACTTCAAAAGAGGGTAGGTCTTTATTTCTGTCATTTTAGATCAGAAATAGAGCAAAAGTGTCTATTCAATATATCAGTTTTTTCAAAACAATCGTAAGATAAATTAAAATTATAATCACGATCTCTAAGAGGTGGCATAGTATTTGCAGAACAATTTTTTTTTTATAAACATATGTATCGTTTTCCAATATATATTGCTATCAGTAGTTTTAAGTTCGTCTAGATTTTCGTTAATACTTGC
>MJUT01040225.1:96381-107247 GCA_002080005.1 Gigantidas platifrons | reverse complement strand
TCCATGATTTATTTCGATTCTGATATGTCTAAAAGTACAAATACGGTAGTATACTTTGATTGGAAGATGGTAATTTATACATACGCTTGCGGAAAATGTCGCACACAATTTATGTAACTCGAATAATACTGTGCACTCTATCGACATTATTCGGGTCACAATTTATGCTGCCTTTGGAAACGTCAGTCACATTCATCGGCGCATGTGCTATTGAGATAATACGAAGAAATAATTATGTTTTTTTAACAAAGGGAAAGAGTGAGGTCATGTTAGAATTACAGATGAGTGACAATACAGTTGAGGAGGAGTTTTAAAATATAGAATTAAAGATTATTTTTCTGTACACGGACTCTAAAAATGTATGGATTAAACCGCATATTTTACATGTAAAAGTCAATAATATGAACTTTCTGTATAAATAAAGAACATTACATGCGTATAATTTTTATTCATTTTTATGTTGTTTTTTTTTTGTTTTTTTTTTTGTTTTTTGTCTTTGGTTGTTAAATAGACATTAAATAAAACCGAAAGGTGAATCAGAAATGTAGTACCCAGAGATACTGGCAGCATTATGTACACGGGACACAGAACACAGACAAACAAAACAAAAAACACAACACAGAAAACTAATGAGAAACATGGACGCCACTAACAAACTGAGGGTGAACCCCGATGAAAGGAAATATCTGATGAAAATAAAGGATTAACAACGAATCTCTACGACAAAGGAGATGATTTCAATTTTCCCATTGTGAACTTTCCATTTATATATGCAGCAACATTCCAGCAGCACCTGCATATGGTCATTGTGTTGTATGTTCTTCTTCGATTTACGGATTCTGATTACCCCTTTGGTATCTTAAAACTTCTCCTTTGCGATATGAGCAGGACACACGGCCAGGAATAAGACACGTGTTGTGAAATGTAAATTACAAATTGAAATATTGTTGAAAATGTCGTTAAATACCATAACCGTGACCTTAACGTGTTGTTAACGGAGGGGGTATATCTCATGGTTTGTGATAGACTTCTCAATAATATCATTCGAACTACTTTGCCAGACAATCGTGGTTCTTATTAACTTTTGTGGATTGCTCATAAAAGACATATTCGTGGGTTCTTTATTCCGTGGATTCAGAATTTTCAAAACAAAATTAATAATGAAATAAAAAAATATAAAGAAATCTTTACTTATTAGCCGTCGTGGTCGTATGGTAGCCTGAGCAGTCAGCAGGGCCTCTGAGAGGATGGCTCAGTCGGAACAACGGTCTATGCACGGAGAGGCAAGAAGAGGCCCGTGAATCTCTAAAGGGCATCATAGCCGTAACCATAGACGTTTTATTTAGATTTTTTTTTTATTTAACCTCAAATCCTCAATTTTGAGAGAGGTCTCAGCCGGTCACCGGGCCCCAAAGCAGTCTTGTTGCGCCTTGTAAAATTTCTCTTGGAGGCTCTTGCAGTCAGTGTTTATCACCACTTAAAGTTGTGAGTTTGAATCCTGCTCGTGGCTTTCCATTCTTGACTGAGTGTATCTGAAGCCGTAAGGTTTTTTCAAAAACTCGTTTAGACTACTAATTTAGATATCTACGTTTTCATGACTACATTTTCTAAATAATGTAATTATTAATAACAATATGGTTCTCCTCCCTCAAACATATGTGACCGTAGCTGATTTTAGCTCTCCTGAGTAGTCCATTTGGGTTACTTGTTCGCAAAATGTTGAAAATTTTCGGCTTTCCAATCTTTCGATTTTAAGCGCATATGATGAATGTTGTAACATTAACAAAGTCATAAACGGTTCTGTTTGATTTTATTTGATTTATGTTTAACGTAACTTTCGGCAATATTTCAACTATATCATGGCGACCAGTTTTAGTGGTTGAAGAAGTCGGAGTACGTGGAGAGAACCACCAACCAAGCAACAGGTAAAGTTTATTACTTGCGGACGCGAGTCGAATGCACCCTTTTTGTAATTTACAAAACCGGGCACGAACCCACGCCGTATTGGTGATAGGCTTGTATGAGGTGTTAGGTAATACAACTACCTAACTCATTGAATCACCCGGGCCCACAATTTATTCTGATTGATTGATTGATTGATTGATTGATTGATTGATTGATTGATTGATTGATTGATTGATTGATTGATTGATTGATTGATTGATTGATTGATTGATTGATTGATTGATTGATTGATTGATTGATTGATTGATTGATTGATTGATTGATTGATTGATTGATTGATTGATATTTAAAAGCACTACTTTCAGTTTTAATTTAATTTTGTAGTATTTGATCATTTCTACTTCCCTCATGCTTGTAGTAATCGATTCGGCGGTGTAATGGTTAGCGTACTTAACTTGTGTGTGCCAGATCATGGGTTCGAGTCCCGGTCGATTCAAACCCGATGACTCGACTAGTGTGTGCTGTTTTTTCGCTAAGGAAGCAGCATTAAGGAATTGAAGTAAAGACTGTTGGCTCGGAATCTGGATAATGTGTCTGAATTGAACGACATGTCCACCTGTGGGGTGTTGTATCACTGTCTTCCACACACCCATGTCTTAATAGTACAAACATAAGTGAGCTCTATTATTTAACGCCGAATGACGAATTTTCTACCTTTTCTATTTTATTGTGAAATACATTTGAAATAATGCCAAGACACGGATGTATATCAACAAATCAACAACTTACTTCAGCAGTGGGAACCAATTATGTGGGAAAACGCTCGCGTAGCTTGGATTACCACGGATCATAGCTACATTTGTAAGATAGAAAAATAGTTTTCACCTAAATTAACCGACTACGTTATTCAATGGTGAGAAAAATGGATGTGCACACGGTTAAAAATATATGACATAAAAAAAAGTTAATAACTCTTCATAGTTTTGTTATCTTTGTCCCATTTTTTACGCAATATTGAAAATCTATCTGAAATAAGATCGACTTAAACTTATACCATGCACCTCACCTTGCGTGCTATTGGTTGCAATAGGTGATGATGAAGAATTTGTAAATGTTACAGATGAATTATGGTATATTTTTAAAACTGTTTTATAATCTTTTCCACGGAAGCAGCCTTCACCCATCATGTTTAATTTTATCGTGTACGTAATATTTTTCAAGATTAGTAGCGGTTCAGCAAGGTTTATTGGGTACGATTCTTTTTCTAGAACATAATTCAGCTTTGTACTTGTCGAGCCTAGGAGAGTAGAACCATTTAAGATGGCGATGTTGACGTCATATTGTCCAGAATATTCGCTTGACCCAAATACAATGATCCCATAAATGTAACAATCACAACTTGTGGTGAAATCAAGACAATCTTCTGGACCACGGTGAGCCCATGGACTATTTTTTTACATCCGATTCACATCTCCATACCTCCAGCTTAGAAAGACGCATATTGTCTGGAAAGGTATATATCAACTCGCCATCCATAGATTGATATATTTCCACCTTTTCCTCCAATGTAAGCACGTTCGTTGTAGAAACTTCGTTAGTAAAATATTTGCGTTCCATGATAGGGAATCTAATAAGGTATATCAAATCTCCTAAAACCTTCCTTAGTTTTTCATCATTAGCAGTCATAATTTATTCTTTGCTACCAATCACGTGTTCTTCTTCATTACAAGTCACGTGTTGTTCATCATGAGCAGTCACGTGTTGTTCTTCATCACAAGTCGCGTGTTGTTCTTCATTACCAGTCTCGTTTTGTTCATCATCAGCAGTAACGTGTAGTTTCGCCCACTGTATCATAGTTTGATGAACAATCTCTTCTGTGCAACACAATTTGTCTGACTCGATAATTAATTTAGTACACCCCGATGGCAGGCTCAGAAAACTGATTGATTCAAGACAAGATTTTCCATGAGAAAATATAAATTGAAGGGCATCTTTTTGCAAATCATATAAATGAAAAGTATGTGCTATCTGTAAAACATCACAGGCATAATCTTCATTCATGTTTCCTGTTAAGAACTTCTTGCATTCAATCTTGATAGCATCAAGCATGTATTTGTCAGAGGCGTATATTAATTTATAAACATTGTCCGTTCTTACATCTATATTGTCTGTGTAGATATACCTTAAATAATAACAAGAAGTATCTGTTCACATTGCCCGTTCTTACCTCTACAATCTTTTGTATAAAAGGGTTGGTATTTTACTCACATGTGGTGTGACCATATCATTTCTCTTAAGGAGGTGTTATGGCCCCCTCCATTTTATTGAATTGCATGTACCAAGCCGGGAATGTTAGTGGTCATTTGTTAGTGGTATTTAGTTGTATCGATTTTGCTTCTTTTAATACTTGATTTTCGAATTGTTCACAGTGTGGTATTGTTTTACCTTTTATTTTTACTTGTGATGTTGTTCTTCTAGAAATCAAATGGAATATATATATATCATGTATCTACTTACTTTAAAATGTCGTTAAAGACATCAGCTTTAATATCTAGAATGGATACATCTCCCTCTTCTGCCATGGGTCCAACAAACATATTGTAGAATACGGGACTAGCACTCGCCATCATCAACTTGTGGGATTTGATTGGTGTTTGGGTAGATCCTACATGGAATGTCACGTCACACATCAGCTGGCTGCCTAACACATGGTACAAACGATCATACAATGTCTTCCCAAGCTGCCAGTTGCCCATCATAGTGGTAATTGGTATCTCTACAAATATCAAAGTGAGAAAGTGTTGAATGCAGAATATCCAAATCAGGAGACGAACGCAGAGTAACAAACTCAGAAAACGAACGCAGAATACCCAAGTCAGGACAGCATTCACGACTGACGGTCAACCCCACGTCGCCCTCCTCCTCCACCACACTTAGGCCCCTCCCCGGATATAGTGTGTTATTGTGTCAGGTTCCTCAACATGCCCTTGTCTTGTTAAAGACCAATGTGACAAATACATCAGAATAATAAAACACATGTTAGTTATTGAGTCAGCAATATGAGTTTAATAATAAAGCATTTCGGATACATAATTCATGTAGAGCGACAGTAAGAGATGGTAATAGTATACGCGCTGACGTCACAGAGGACACCATTGAAAATGATTATAGCGACGCTTGTTTCAGCTATATATAGACAATTTGGCAGTTGTGTTGGACACTTTGATATTGCAGGATAAACACAAAATATGTATATTGTCGTTGAATATAAAATTGATTTGCACTCGCTGTGAAACAGGCCAGAAAAACTCTTCAAAGACTCATTTTTCTACCTGTTTCTAAAGTTCGTACATATACATTTTATATTTTCTGACAATGTAGGTATATTGTATATTGAATTTAACCTTTATCTACATGGGTTTGGTATTTTACTATATTATACTTTATGCAAATTTCTAGACTGTTAATACAATGGCATTGGTCGATTAGAAAATGGTATTTTTCACTAATTTTACGAAGCTCCACCTTCGTATCAATACCACATCTTGTAGCTCCGCCTTCTTCTAGCAACGGGTGGTATTCTGTGTTGGCAACGGGTGTTATCGCAATGCCACCCTCCGGACCGGAAACAGTCTATTCCGTCAAAGTTTTTAATTTATTTTTACAACTAAATAAACAAACAGACGACAGTACCCTCTTGTGCATTCAGACCACATTAACATGGCTTTTGACGACATAACCGAAGATAATATTCAGGATTTTTTTTACAAACAAGGACAGTAAGGAATCGAAGAGACAAGTGGACAGGACTGTAAGGATATTTCGTAACTTTTTGTTAAATGAGAATGTGACGACCGAGTTGGAACGTTTGTCCAAATCTGAGCTAAATGAACATTTGAGAACATTACACCATTGTTACAGTTGTTTTTATTTCCTTGTTAATTAAAAGTTTATTAAATTAGATATTGTAATTTAGTTCTTAGACAATTACCTTATATCAGTATTAAAACAACACACACCATTGACAATGTAATACCAGATCATTCAGTATAATATAAAACATGCTGACTTTCGTTTCGGGTGTTATGGTAGATTACCACACTCAGAAAGCACCAATATCACCCTCGACTTCGTCTCGTGTGATATTGGTTTTCTGAGTGTGGTAATCTACCATAACACCCTCAATTAAAGGCAGTATGTTTATATTAAATTTAACTCTATCTACATGAATTTGATACTTTACTTTAATTTTACATCTATCTACATGAATTTTATACTTTACTTTAATTTTACCTCTATATACATGAATTTGATATATTACTTTAATTTTACCTCTATATACATGAATTTGATATTTTACTTTAATATTACTTCTATCTACCTGAATTTGATATTTTACTTTAATTATCCATTATATACACGAGTTCCCTTTAAAGCGGGCGAAAGGGGTCCTCTTGCATGATTGACTGATTGATTGATTGTTCGATTATCTTTATTTCCTCCACCTCTGAAGAGTTACATTTTATAAATGAAATTAAAAAAGCAGTATGATTGATCAAACAAAAAATAAAGACATACAACTAGAACATATGCACATACAGATAAAACTACCAGACTTCAGATACAGTATAACGCAGTATAATATTTAGTGTCCAAGATTAAAGGTATCAAATTGTAATACATGGTTTATGTTGTAACACTAAAAAGTTATAAACTTCAATCAGTTTTCATTCCCGTAGCTCTCCCTAGACCGGATACCATTTTGCTCTTCCTAGACCGGATACCAGTTTGCTCGTCGTATGGGAAATAACTGGTATGAACAAATAAAACCGTATAATTTTTAAATACAATTTGGAATGTAAAAATGTACCTTTGCTCTCTATCGGATCAAGAATGACGTGGTCTAATATACCTTTGTAGATTATAAGCCAAGATCGAGAATAACGGGGTCATTTATATACAATTCTTTATTAGCACAACTTACAAGGTCAAAGGTTACAAACAAACAAAAAATGGACCAAACACATACACAAACAACAATTATCATACACAAGCAAACAAAAAGGCTGTTTCACAATACGACAAATGTAATCAAGTGCTCCCTGTCCTCAGTTCCAAAGACGTCCAATAAAGGAGTCTAAGGATTTCACTTGTTGTGAGGAAGAAGGATAAAGAATATTTTCAATATTGTCAATATCATGCAATGTATTAATTCTAGACGGATATAGACGGTCATCGAGAAAAGCTGTTCTTAATCTGTCATTAATTATGCAATATAAAAAGAAATGTGCCTCGTCCTCGACTACTCCACATTTTTCACAAATGAATTTTATAGTATCATTCCTTTTCAAAGCCTAAGGAATGGTCACTTGTTATAAATTGACATATTAATTTTCTGATCACATTATCTAGATATTCTAAGTAAAATTCTAAGTTAAAATGGAACGAACTAATGAACCAAATAAGTGAGTTGATACAGTAACTAGTAGTTCACGTAGACTACACATATAACTCTTTATATAATACATCACTTGCAGGGCCTTTTTGGACAAAGCTTCAGAAGATGATATAAAATTAATTTACATTTGCAAGTAGATTTTTGTTATATGTAAAGTTTGGTTTTGGTTTTCTATTCAAGCTACCTATGACCATTGTTTTTGTTTCCTGACAATTGACTGATTATAGCTTTGAAGATTATAAGCCAAGATCAAGAATGATGGAGTCAAATATAGCTTTGTAGATTATAAGCCAAGATCGAGAATGACGGGGTCGATTAAAGCTTTGTAGATTATAAGCCAAGATCGAGAATGACGAAGTCGATTATAGCTTTGGAGATTATAAGCAAAATCGAGAATGACGGGGTCTATTATAGCTTTGAAGATTATAAGACAAGATTGAGAATGAGGAAGTCAAATATAGCTTTGTAGATTATAAGCCAAGATAGAGAATGACGGGTTCGATTATAGCTTTGGAGATTATAAGCCAAGATCGTGAAAGACGGAGTCGATTATAGCTTTGAAGATTATAAGCAAAGATCGAGAATGACGGAGTCGATTATAGCTTTGAAGATTATAAGCAAAGATCGACAATGACGGGGTCAATTATAGCGTTGCCGATTATAAGCAAAGATCGAGAATGACGAAGTCGAATATAGCTTTGTAGATTATAAGCCAAGATCGAGAGTGACGGAGTAGATTATAGCTTTGTAGTTTATAAGTCAAGATTGAGAATGAGGGAGTCGATTATAGCTTTAAAGATTATAAGCCAAGATCGAGAATGAAGGAGTCGATTATCGCTGAGGAGATTATAAGCCAAGATCGGGAATGACGTGGTAGATTATAGCATTGGAGATTATAAGCCAAGGTCGAGAAAGACGGGGTCGATTATATCTTTGAAGATTATAAGCCAAGATCGAGAATAAAGCAGTCGATTGTAGCTTTGAAGATTATAAGCCAAGATAGAGAATGACGGGTTCGATTATAGCTTTGGAGATTATAAGCCAAGATCGAGAATGGCGGAGTCGATTATAGCTTTGAAGATTATAAGCAAAGATCGAGAATGATGGAGTCGTTTATAGCTTTGGAGATTGTAAGCAAAGATCGAGAATGACGGAGTCGGTTATAGCTTTGAATATTATAAAACAATATTGAGAATGACGAAGTCGAATACAGCTTTGTAGATTATAAGCCAAGATCGAGAGTGACGGAGTCGATTATAGCTTTGTAGTTTATAAGTCAAGATTGAGAATGACGGAGTCGATTATAGATTTGAAGATTATAAGCCAAGATCGAGAATTAAGGAGTCGATTATTGCTGAGGAGATTATAAGCCAAGATCGGGAATGACGGGTAGATTATTGCTTTGGAGATTATAAGCCAAGGTCGAGAAAGACGGGGTAGATTATATCCTTGGAGATTATAAGCAAAGATCGAGAATGACGGAGTCGATTATAGCTTCGAAGATTATAAGCAAAGATCGACAATGACGGGGTCAATTATAGCGTTGCCGAATATAAGCAAAGATCGAGAATGACGAAGTCGAATATAGCTTTGTAGATTATAAGCCAAGATCGAGAGTGACGGAGTAGATTATAGCTTTGTAGTTTATAAGTCAAGATTGAGAATGACGGAGTCGATTATAGCTTTGAAGATTATAAGCCAAAATCGAGAATGAAGGAGTCGATTATTGCTGAGGAGATTATAAGCCAAGGTCGGGAATGACGGGGTAGATTATAGCTTTGGAGATTATAAGCCAAGATCGAGAATGAAGCAGTCGATTGTAGCTTTGAAGAGTATAAGCCAAGATAGAGAATGACGGGTTCGATTATTGCTTTGGAAATTATAAACCAAGATCGAGAATGACGGAGTCGATTATAGCTTTGAAGATTATAAGCAAAGATCGAGAATGATGGAGTCGTTTATAGCTTTGGAGATTGTAAACAAAGATCGAGAATGACGGAGTCGATTATAGCTTTGTAGATTATAAGCAAAGATCGACAATGACGGGGTCAATTATAGCGTTGCAGATAATAAACCAAGATCGAGAATGACGAAGTCGATTATAGCTTTGAATATTATAAGACAAGATTGAGAATGACGAAGTCGAATACAGCTTTGTAGATTATAAGCCAATATCGACAGTGACGGAGTCGATTATAGCTTTGTAGTTTATAAGTCAAGATTGAGAATGACGGAGTCGATTATAGCGTTGCAGATTATAAGCCAAGATCGAGAATTAAGGAGTCGATTATTGCTGAGGAGATTATAAGCCAAGATCGGGAATGACGGGGTAGATTATAGCTTTGGAGATTATAAGCCAAGGTCGAGAAAGACGTGGTAGATTATATCTTTGGAGATTATAAGCAGAGATCGAGAATGACGGAATCGATTATAACTTTGAAGATTATAAGCAAAGATCGAGAATGATGGAGTCGTTTATAGCTTTGAAGATTATAAGCCAAGATCGAGAATGAAGGAGTCGGGTATTGCTGAGGAGATTATAAGCCAAGATCGGGAATGACCGAGTAGATTATAGCTTTGGAGATTATAAGCCAAGGTCGAGAAAGACGGGGTGGAATAAATCTTTGAAGATTATAAGCCAAGATAGAGAATAACGGGTTCGATTATAGCTTTGGAGATTATAAGCCAAGATCGAGAATGACGGAGTCGATTATAGCTTTGAAGATTATAAGCAAAGATCGAGAATGATGGAGTCGTTTATAGCTTTGCAGATTATAAGCCAAGATCGAGAATTAAGGAGTCGATTATTGCTGAGGAGATTATAAGCCAAGATCGGGAATGACGGGGTAGATTATAGCTTTGGAGATTATAAGCAAAGATCGACAATGACGGGGTCAATTATAGCGTTGCCGATTATAAGCAAAGATCGAGAATGACGAAGTCGAATATAGCTTTGTAGATTATAAGCCAAGATCGAGAGTGACGGAGTAGATTATAGCTTTGTAGTTTATAAGTCAAGATTGAGAATGACGGAGTAGATTATAGCTTTGTAGTTTATAAGTCAAGATTGAGAATGACGGGTTCGATTATAGCTTTGGATATTATAAGCCAAGATCGAGAATGACGGAGTCGATTATAGCTTTGAAGATTATAAGCAAAGATCGAGAATGATGGAGTCGTTTATTGCTTTGGAGATTGTAAGCAAAGATCGAGAATGACGGAGTCGGTTATAGCGTTGCAGATTATAAGCCAAGATCGAGAATGACGGAGTCGATTATAGCTTTGAATATTATAAAGCAAGATTGAGAATGACGAAGTCGAATACAGCTTTGTAGATTATAAGCCAACATCGAGAGTGACGGAGTCGATTATAGCTTTGTAGTTTATAAGTCAAGATTGAGAATGACGGAGTCGATTATAGCTTTGGAGATTATAAGCCAAGATCGAGAATTAAGGAGTCGATTATTGCTGAGGAGATTATAAGCCAAGATCGGGAATGACGG
>MJUT01040225.1:84336-96210 GCA_002080005.1 Gigantidas platifrons | reverse complement strand
AAGATCGAGAATGACGGAGTCGATTATAGCTTCGAAGATTATAAGCAAAGATCGACAATGACGGGGTCAATTATAGCGTTGCCGATTATAAGCAAAGATCGAGAATGACGAAGTCGAATATAGCTTTGTAGATTATAAGCCAAGATCGAGAGTGACGGAGTAGATTAGAGCTTTGTAGTTTATAAGTCAATATTGAGAATGACGGAGTCGATTATAGCTTTGAAGATTATAAGCCAAGATCGAGAATGAAGGAGTCGATTATTGCTGAGGTGATTGTAAGCCAAGATCGGGAATGACGGAGTAGATTATAGCTTTGGAGATTATAAGCCAAGATCGAGAATGAAGCAGTCGATTGTAGCTTTGAAGATTATAAGCCAAGATAGAGAATGACGGGTTCGATTATAGCTTTGGAGATTATAAACCAAGATCGAGAATGACGGAGTCGGTTATAGCTTTGAAGATTATAAGCAAAGATCGAGAATGATGGAGTCGTTTATTGCTTTGGAGATTATAAGCAAAGATAGAAAATGATGGAGTCCTTTATAGCTTTGGAGATTGTAAGCAAAGATCGAGAATGACGGAGTCGATTATAGCTTTGAAGATTATAAGCAAAGATCGACAATGACGGGGTCAATTATAGCGTTGCAGATTATAAGCCAAGATCGAGAATGACGGAGTCGATTATAGCCTTGGAGATTATCAGAAAAGATCGGGAATGACGGAGTCGATTATAACTTTGAAGATTATAAGCAAAGATCGAGAATGACGGGGTCGATTATAGCTTTGCAGATTATAAGCCAAGATTCAAAATGACGGAGTCGAATATAGCTTTGTACATTATGAGCCAAGATCGAGAATGACGGAGCCTATTATAGGTTTGGAGATTATTAGCCAAGACCGGGAATGACGGGGTAGAGTTTAACTTTGTAGATTATAAGCAAAGATCGAGAATGACGGGGTCGATTATAGCTTTGAAGATTATAAGCCAAGATCGAGTATGACGGGGTCGATTATAGCTTTGTAGATTGTAAGCCAAGATCGAGAATGACGGGGTCGAATACAGCTTTGTAGATTATAAGCCAAGATATAGAATGACGGAGTCGATTATTGCTTTGGAGATTATAAGCCAAGAGCGAGAATGACGGGGTTGAGTATAGCTTTGTAGATTATAAGCCAAGACCGAGAATGACGAAGTCGAATATAGCTTTGAAGATTATAACCCAAGATCGAGAATAACGGAGTCGAATACAGGTTTAGAGATTATAACCCAAGATCAAGAATGACCGGGTTGAATATATATTTTGACGCTACTGATCGGATGGAGGATGAAGCATTGACACTGAAGACCAAGTTCAAGTACACCTGGGTCAAATTTATATACATTTTTTCGTCTCCCTAATAGAGTTGAAGAAATACAAAAAATCGTCAGAAGTGATCAGAAACCGCTGCAATGTTTATATAATTAATTGCTATACTTTAAGTACGTGCATTATATATACTTACCTTTAAGAAACAAAAGTAGGAATGAAACCAAAATTTCCATAAAATCATATGACAGTTTTAGTGAAACGATTAAACAGATATTATTGCTAAACATTTGATCATCTTTACACAAGTTATATCAACTTACAAGGGCCCTTTACAAATATGTACAAAATGGCTTCCAATTATGACCTACATTCACCCCCTGTAAAGATATGATTGTTTGTGTTGAAGAACTTTATGAATACTGTCTAAACCTTTAATCTACACAAAGATTAATTTAGATCGTTCCAGAAGGGCCTTTGGAACGTTATATTAACCCCACACGCTCTAAAATTAAAAGTAGGGGTTTTCTGGTTTTCGGTCTATGTCTTGTTACCATTAAAATTTACGAAAAACACATTTAGTGATAGAGAATTACGGCAATGACGGTGCCAACTATACCTTTGAACATTATCGGATCGAGAATTACTGCAATGACGGTGTCAACTATACCTTTGAACATTATCGGATCGAGAATTACGGCAATGACGGGTTCGAATACCTATTCGGACGCTTCTCATCTGCTCGAGTATGAAGAGTTGACATTGTAGGCCAAGTTGAAGAATACAAGGGTCAAAGAATACCGTGGTCAAAGATATACATTTTTTCGTCTCCCCAATATGGTTGAAATCGCCAGAAATGATCAGAAACCGCTGCAATTTTTATATAATTAATTGTTATACTTTAACTATGTTCATTAATTATACTTACTTTTTAGAAACGAATGTAGAAATGAAACAAAAATTCGCATAAAATCATAGGACAGTTTTAGTGATTCGATTAAACATATATTATTACTAAGCATTTTATCAACTGGATCGGACACAAGTTATACAAGGGTCCTTTACAGATGATAAATAATAACAATAACAAATACGTCAGCAATAATAGAATCGTGTAGAATACAAAATACAATATTATACATTTTAATGCATTGTCTTGAATAACCAGACATGAATAATCATAATTGATTGATTGATTTAGTGTCTTTAACGCCACTTTCAGCAATATTTCAGCTATATCATGACGACCAGTTTTTGTGGTGGGGGAAGTTTGAATTCCCGAAGAGAACCACCGACCATGGGCAAGCAACTGGCAAACTTTATTACTTGCGAGTCGAGTGTACCCTTTTTTATAATTTACAAAGCTGGTGCCCAAACCCACGCTGTATTGGTGATAGACGTGTATGAGTTGTTAGGTAATCCAACTACAAGATCCTTTGAGCCATCGGTCGTGTTACTCTCGATACAACTTGATAAGACATGAATGAGGAAATGACCGTATTGTGATTACGACAAACGGAACATATCACGTGGTTATTTGTGACACAGATATTCATGTCCTGACACCAATAGAAAGAACTGTATCGATACAAATAAAGAATTTCTGAAAGTGACTTAATACAATAAGAATCCTTTTACCTATGATGAGTCAGTCGTAGCTACTCGGCCATTCTCGCTACCCTTCCAATAACATCGTAAGTAGGTGGCTTATAAATAGAAGTACTTTCTAAATTTGAGGGCATGTGACAAAAAAAAATATGGCGGCCTCCAGGAAGCATTGCCTGTGTTGCTCTGAAATGAAATGTAAATGGATTTTCGTGGACTATATTTTTAAGAGGCTTATCTTCCGGCAAAATATTTAAGAAGAATTTCTACTAACTATTTACGAGGTTATTGGAATGGTAGCGACAATGACCCATAATCCATAATCCATAAACATAGTGGAAAGTACTTGATTGATTGATTGATTGATTGATTGATTGATTGATTGATTGATTGATTGATTGATTGATTGATTGATTGATTGATTGATTGATTGATTGATTGATTGATTGATTGATTGATTGTAGCTCATTATGGCAAGTTAAAAGAAATGCTATTTTAAAGCACTACTCTCACTTTCAATTCTAGTTTGTGTATTTGACCATTTATACTGCCCGCATGATAGTAGTAATCGAATCGAAGGTGTACAGGTGAGCGCTCTTAAATTGCGTGTGCTAGATCGTAGGTTTGAGCCGCGATCGAGTCTAATCGATGACTATAAAACTGGTGTTTACTGCTTTTTCGATAAGGAAGCAACATTAATGAATGAAGGTAAAGACTGTTTGCTCGGCATAATGTGTCTGAGTGGAACGACATGTCTACATGTGCGATGTTCCATCACTGTCTCCCACACACTCATGTCTAAATAATGCAAACGTAAGTGAGCTCTATTGTTTAGCTCCAAATGACAAATTGTCTACCTTTATCGTGGATAGTTACTTTTTGATGAGAAGGTGATATCTGTCTTTGTATTTTACTAGATCAAAACGCTGAATTGTAATTTATTATTGATAGTTCATTGCAAAAACCGTTCACAGGTAGATATGACGTTCTACTCAAACAAATCATCATGACAACAAGCAACAAGTATACTTCTCATACCTTGATGCTGCGTGATATGTTTATAAACAACCCAATCATAAGAGTTTCTCTTTCGTGCAGTGTGGGGTTGGTAAAACATTTCTCCATGCTTTATCCACGACCTTCCATGCTTCATGCCAAGTTTCAGTTCATTTACCCAAGCGTTTTCAGAAGAGATACTTTTTAGAAATTGACAAACCAGAAACAAAAATTGTCTGTTGCGGCCATGCTTGTTAAAGGATCGAGACGAAATGAACAATCTAAATACAGAACCTTCCATAGATGATTCCTACCATGGCTAATCGGGTTCAGATTAGAAAATTAAAATGTTAAAAGTTTACAGACGACAGACGACAGACGATGGAAATTTGGCCAAGTAGTTTCAGAGGTAAATATTTATAGAAATCGACCAATAATAAATAAGAATTGCCTGTGGCGGCAATGTTTGCTAACGGATCGGGACGAAATGAGCAATCGTTATAGAGGAATTTCCATAGATGCTTCTTACCAAGTTTCGGTTCATTTGACTTAGCGGTTTCACAGGGGAAGATATTTTAGAAATTGACCTACCAGAAACAAGAATTGCCTACAGTGGCCATATTCATTAAAGAATCGGCACGAAATGACACAATCATTGTAGAGGACCTTTCATACGTGCTTCCTGTCAACTTTCGGATCTCTTTGGCTATGCGGTAGCCGAGGAGAAGATTGAAATGTTAAAAGTTAACATACAACCGACGACATACGAAGGACGAGGCACGTCAAGTGATGGTTAAGGCAAACGGCCGGGTGTGCTATAATGATGAACAACATGGACTGTACCAAAGAGTGAACCCAAGTACTCGTTAAGGGTAATCAGTGTATTTTTTAAAAGAAATATATCGTGCTAACAAAAGTTTTGACAGTCTACATAGTCAAGCTTGCCAAAGAAGTTACCTGTATTAAAAGGTCACCTTTTTCATGTCATGTCATAGAAAATTTCATAAGAATTGAACCTCTTTTAAGAGGTCACCATTCTTATAAGGCCACATTTGGTTTGTCCCAAAGATGACCTCTTAATACAGGTTTGACTTAGATATACCTTTTTTTCAAGACTGGCAAATGAAAACAGGGGTATTTTCCATTTAATATCAAGGGAAAAAAATCTCATTTCGATAGAAATAGTTTGCATCAGTTGCTATTTATGTTGTATTTATTTTGCCTGTTCATTTTTGTTTTATATTGTAAAATTGATTCCCGATTAATTCCAGTCGATAATAGTGGTTTGACCATGGCTGGATTAACACTTAGGCAAAATAAGGACGTCCGTAGGACATCAAGGGGCAAGAGGGCACCAAAAATACGGCCAAAAGGTTATTTATTTTATTATCCAGGTATTATGCTCAAAAACACAAAAAAAATCTAAATACATGTAGGAAAAATGAAATAAAACATTAGGCATTTGACATTATGCCAGTGGAAGGTGTACTGTTTTATTGTTTATGAGTGAATGATTGTTGTTTAATGCCAACTTAGCAATTTTTCAGCTATATCACAAGTTAATCTTTAATGATATGATGAAGTGGTCCACTTTGTACTAGACCAACACGCTTAGTTGGATTTTCATAGTGCTAGATCATTGAAACAACAGTCCTCGGGTAGACACGTCGCCCCACTCGGACACGTTATCATGATTCCGAGCCAATCAGTCTGCTTTTTTCTCTTTAGTAGTGCGTGCTTACTGGAGAAGCAACAGCTATCAATTTTAAAGTCTTTGGTTTGACCCGATCGGGCCTCGAACCCACGTTCTACCACACTCGAGGCGAGCACGCTAAACATTACACCATCGATGAACCCACGTTCTACCACACTCGAGGCGAGCACGCTAACCATTACACCATCGATGAACCCACGTTCTACCACACTCTAGGCGAGCACGCTAACGATTACACCATCGATGCTGTTTTATTGTTTATGATCCCGTTATAAAGACATATAGGGTCTAATATCGGGAGAAGTGGAAAAGCATGAAATATGAGGGCCCCAAGGGAAATGTTCCCTTTCTCATCAACGATGCTTGTTTACTTTTTGTATGCATAACATTACCTCCCCTTGACCAAATTCTTAGAAAAGTTGTTCCAAAAAATGCGAAATGTGGGTCAAATAAATATTAACAGGTATTTAACGCTGTTTAATGACACTGTCTACATATTTTATTATGAAATACATTTAAAATAGTGTCAAGACATGGAAGTATATCGATAACACCACAATTATCTTCAGCAATGGAAAACAATTTTGCGACAAAACGGTCGTGTAGCTTGGCTTACCTACAATCATTTCACCTAAATTAACGAACTACTTTATCAAAGGGTGAGAAAAATGGATCTTATCATGGTTAAACATATATGACATGAAAATCTTTTAACAACTCTTCATAGGTTTTGTTATCTTTGCACATTTTTACGCACTATTGAAATAAGACCGTCTTAAAATTATTCCAGGAATCTGACCTCCCGTACTACTGGTTGAATTCTCTGATGATGACGAATCTGTAAATGTTACACATGCATCATCGTCTAGTTTTACAACTGTTATATAATCTTTACCACTGAAGCAGATACTACCCTTTATATTTAATCTTATCGTGTACCTAATATTTTTCAAGATTCGTAACGGTTCAGTAAGGTCAATTGGGTACGATTCTTTTCCTGGAACAGAATTGAACTTTGTACTTGTCGAGCCTAGAAGAGTAGAACCATTTAAGATGTTGACGTTGACGTCATGTTGTCCAGAATATCTTCTTGACCCAAATACTATGATCCCGTAAATGTAACAGTCACATCTTGTGGTGAATTCAAGACAATCGTCTGGACCATCGTGAGTCCATGAACCACTTTTATTATACGATTCACATCTCCATATCTCATTCTTAGAATTCGAAAGCCGCACAATTGATGGAAACGTATCGATCGGTTTCTCATGAAAAGACTGGAATATTTCAACCTTTTCCTCCGCTGTAAGCAGGTTCTTTGCAGAAACTTCGCTTGTGAAGTATTTGCATTCCATGATTGGGAATCTTATAAGGTATGTCAAATCTCCCAAAACCTTCCGTAATTGTTTATCATTAGCAGTCACGTGTTGGTCTTTGTAATCAGTCATGTGTTGTTCATCATAAGCAGTCACATGTTGTTCTTCATTACCAGTCACGTGTTGTTCACTTTTACCAGATACATGTTGTTTATCATTAGCAGTCACGTGTTGCCCATCATTACCTTTCACTTGTTGTTCATGGTTAGTAGTCACGTGTTGTTCTTTCCTGCACTGTTGTTCCGCCCACTGTATCATATTTCGAGAAACAATCTCTTCTATGCATAGCAACTTCTCAGACTCAATAATTAATTTAACACACTCCGATGACAGGCTCAGAAAACTGATTGATTCAAGACAAGATTGTCCATGATGAAATATAAATTGAAGGGCATCTTTTTGCAAATCTTCTAAGTGAAAGTCATGTGCTGTCTGTAGAACCACACAGGCATAATCTTCATTGATGTTTTCTGTCAATAATTTCTTGCATTCATTCTTGATAACATCAAGCATGTACTTCTCAGAGGCGTACATTAATCCGTTGACATTGTCCGCTGTTATCTCTATGCTATCTGTGTAGATATACCTTAAATAATAACAGATATCTTTTAACATTGACTGTTCTTACCTCTATGTTATCTGTGTAGATGTACCTTAAATAATAATAACAAATATATGTTACCATTGACTGTTCTTATCTCTATGTTATCTAGATATACCTTAAATAATAATAACAAATATATGTTACCATTGACTGTTCTTATCTCTATGTTATCTAGATATACCTTAAATAATAATAACAAATATATGTTAACATTGAATGTTCTTACCTCTTTGTTATCTAGATATACTATAAATAATAATAACAAATATCTGTTAACATTGGCTGTTCTTACCTCTAACAATCTTCTGTATGTAAGGGTTAACATTGACTGTTCTTATCGCTAACAATCTTCTGTATGCAAGGGTTGACATTGACTGTTCCTACCTCTAACAATCTTCTGTATGTAAAGGTTAACATTGACTGTTCTTACCTCTAACAATCTTCTGTATGTAAGGGTTAACATTGACTGTTCTTACCTCTAACAATCTTCTGTATGTAAGGGTTAACATTGACTGTTCTTACCTCTAACAATCGTCTGTATGTAAGGGTTGATATTGACTCTTCCTACCTCTAACAATCTTCTGTATGCAAGGGTTAACATTGACTTTTCTTACCTCTAACAATCTTCTGTATGTAAGGGTTAACATTGACTGTTCTTACCTCTAACAATCTTCTGTATGTAAGGGTTAACATTGACTTTTCTTACCTCTAACAATCGTCTGTATGTAAGGGTTGACATTGACTGTTCCTACCTCTAACAATCTTCTGTATGTAAGGGTTAACATTGACTTTTCTTACCTCTAACAATCGTCTGTATGTAAGGGTTGAAATTGACTGTTCCTACCTCTAACAATCTTCTGTATGTAAGGGTTGACATTGATTGTTCCTACCTCTAACAATCTTCTGTATGTAAGGGTTAACATTGACTTTTCTTACCTCTAACAATCTTCTGTATGTAAGGGTTAACATTGACAGTTATTACCTCTAACAATCATCTGTATGTAAGTTTTGACATAGACTCGTCTTACCTCTAACAATCTTCTGTATGTAAGGGTTAACATTGATTGTTCTTACCTCTAACAATCGTCTGTATGTAAGGGTTGACATTGACTGTTCTTGCCTCTAACAATCTTCTGTATGTAGGAGTTGACATTGACTCTTCTTACCTCTAACAATCTTCTGTATGTAAGGGTTAACATTGGCCGTTCTTAACTCTACCATGTTCTGTATGTAAGGGTTAACATTGACCGTTCTTACCTCTAACAATCGTCTGTATGTAAGGGTTGAGATTTTACTCATGTGTTGAAAACATTTGCATGACCAGACCCCGACGCCACAAATCTTGAGAATTTACTTAAGTCTGATAATATTCTCAAATAAGGAACTCAACCAATCAAATCTGAGAATTCTTTATTTGAGAATATTCTCAGACTTATGTAAATTCTCAAGTTTTGTGGCGTCGGGGCCAGATCATAGGTTTGGGCCAATAAGACTAGTTTAACCCCACCATGTTTTATTGAAATGCCTGTACCAAGCCGGGACATGAACGGTCATATGTTTGTGTGATTTAGTTGTATCGATTTAGCTTTTTTCGACATTTGACTTTCGAACTGTTCACAGTGTGGTATTTCTCATTTTTTATTTTTTTCTTCCAGAAATCAAATAGAATAGATATATCATATATCTACTTACCTTAACATGTCGTTAAAGACATCAGCTTCAATATCCGGTATGGATACAGCTCCCTTTTCTGCCATTGGTCCATCAAACATACTGCATAATACGGGACTAGCACTCACCAACATAAACTTGTGTAATTTGATTGGTGTTTTAGTAGATCCTACACGGAATGTCACGTCACACAATAGCTGGTGGTTTAACATATGGTACAAACGATCAGGCAATGTCTTTTCAATCTGCCAGTCATCAGCCATAGTGGTAATTGGCTTCTCTACAAGTATCAATATGATGAAATTAAAAGCAATTGATGACAATTAGTTACGCTCTAAAAAAGACAATACCAGCGCGAGTACTAAGGTCAGTAGACGAACGTAGAATATCCAAGTCAGGAGACGAACGCAGAGCACCCATGACAGAAGACGAACGGAAATAAACTATAAAAGTCAAATTGAAGGATGAACAAAATAATATATGTTATCCTTGCACGAGGTAATATAAGAAGAGTTTGAAGATACCAAAGAGTTAATCAGAATCCGTATATCGAAGAAGAACAGACAACACAATGGCCAAAAGAAAAAGTACGAAAGGGCAAACAACGATCTACAAGACATACACATAAAATTAAAGATCAAGTAACACGAACCCCACTAAAAACCAGAGGTGAACTCGGGTGTTCCGGAAAGATAAGCAGTTCCTGCTCCACTAGTGACACCGTCGTGTTAATCCAAGGGCGTAGTCAGAATACTTGCGAAATATAGACACAAGCTGTTTCAGCGATTGGTCTGAGCCATTTTAGGCTCACAGTGGTTCCAGGGCAGAGCCCTGGTAAAAGCTCCAGGGATGATGTCCCCTAATCCGGAAACCTAACAGGTTTACAATAGAACGAATGACGTTTTTGATCATTTAGAAGTGCTTTTAACAACATGAAATTCATATTATTCTGTTCCTTTTTGACAATACCACTACGGACTAACTATAACTTTAACACGCTAGACTACTGAGATAGATCTATCGCGGACGGATGGATGGTCATGTTACTTTATACCCTTCGGAACTTTAATGCCGAAAGGGATAATACAATACATGTAAGGTAGATAGAGGCTACTTTCTGAACTTTTACTCCTCATGAATTATTCATTGTTGTTCACTTGTACAAGTTAATGAAAAGTCAAGACGCCGATTCCTTATGCTGATATTAATCATTTCCAAGTCGACTTCCTTGCACATGTCTGTGTACATGCATAAGTGATATGTGGGACAGTCGTTCATTGCTCATAGTCGACCTTTAGTAGGATTTCACGCGTCTCATTGCACTGAAAAGATCTCTCGCTTGTTGCCGACGACACCGGCCTTGTCAGTAACATGCTGATGATGATGCGTAGAGCCAGATATAAGGCAGGGTTAGTTACATGAAGAGTGTCGAGTGGTATTTCTGACTTATCATCAACAAGAGCCAACCTGATGTCCTAACGCCGAACATCATCCACAAAATCATGGGACTTATCTACATGCGTATTCTAGTCAGGAAAGTGGAGCATTGATTAATAAAAAAACATGTCAAATTTATGCATAGACCCGTGCCTACTTGAGCCTATCATAGCTACACCCCTGTAATCTAGTAGCAAGCCCGGTGATAAGTCATGAATGAGGAAAGTACCGGAAAGTGCATTCGACAAGTGGAACACATCCGTGGCCATTTGTGACACAGATATTCTTTAACCAAGTCATGTAAGACCATAAAACTTTCGAAGTGATGACTTCAACTTAACCAACGAAACACATTGAATGACATTCAGACCTCAAAGGACAGGGACCGGTAACAATCATGGCATGAACTGATCTATGTCACTACTAGTATACCAAGTATATTAGTATATAAAGATTTAGGTCGTATATAGGCGTTTTGGGTCATTTGGTGCGATGATTGTGCCCAGCCCTTGTATCTCAAGCATAGCAAGAACTGTTAAATAAGAAAACAAAAAACACTTTTCAGGAAGAAGAACCTTGTTACAAGCTTCATATTACAGGATTACAAGCTTACAAAGTATAAGGAAAACAATGATAAAAATAAGTGTGCTCCGGTAACCAGTATGGACCCTTGATTGCCTGATAAAGTCACGATACAACTGAAATATTGTTGAAAGTGGCATTAAGCACCAGAACTTCAACCTATTTGATAAATCATACCTCGAAGCTTGAGGATCCGTACTAAAAACAAGCTTAAAATCATCGTTCAAAGGGCGATAATTATTTGTAAACTGTATCGATTTGATTCCTACAATTTCGATATTTGATTTTTTTTATTGTTCTGACAGTGTGATTTTTTTTTTGTCATTCGTTTTTTTTTCATTTTAATATTTACAACCAACTAAAAAGCGCAAATATTGTTATTTATTCAACCCCTTCCCTCCCTCAACGTAACATCAACCCCCAAAAAATAATTAAAAAAGTGCATCTTCGATAGATAGACATCAAATTAAAAAGTTCAAACACTGTTAGTAATTTCTTCCCAATACAAAAAATGCAATAATAAATCAAGTTAATCCTTGATGGCTTTACAACAAATTAAAAAGTTGAAACATTGTTAGTAAT
>MJUT01040225.1:62593-73050 GCA_002080005.1 Gigantidas platifrons | reverse complement strand
TCAACATGTATATCATCTATATTCACTTCTTTGCTTTTACATGCTGCAGAGGCACATACACCAATATCTTCTTCCTGTGACTCAAAATCATTTAAGGAGCTAAAAATTCCTAAATTTGTGTTCTTGTAAACTGTGATGTCCCTGTCTGAAAAGTTTGCAATTCGAATTGGAATCATTTGATCACTGGTTGTCACTAAGCTCCTTGCTAATAATAGGGGTTTTTCATCAGTTGGTCTCAATCGAGATTCTACCATACCAGTGAAACGTCTAGATTTGATGTCTCCTCTTCCCTTTATCACCAATTTACCTTGAATTATTTTCTCATGCCCTGCCGGAATCAAGTCTGTTTTTGCGGATGCTATCCTGCATGAAATATTTTCTGTACCAAGCTTCAATTCAAGTTTAGTTTTCTTCGTCTTTAAAATCATTTCATCAAAATCCACAATCATCCGATGGGGCCTCATAAAATTAACGCCCAAAATACAATCCTGAGCTAGATCGGTTGCAACCCAAACTGACTGCTTAGCTTCTTCTTGTCCTATACTCAAAGTCAGGTTTACTCTCCCCATAATTTCAAGGGGATCGCCGTTAGCAGATACCACTTTCTGTTGTTCTTTTACCAACTCAAGATGACCAAGACCAGTAGTGCTGCCACCCGCTGCACACCTGATCTTGCCCCTTGTAGGCAACTCTTTGCAAATTTTGTCCCACAGGTCTTTACTGATCAGTGTAAAAACTGAGCCTGTGTCTACTAACATCTCGACTGGAACACCTTCAACTTTACCATTGCATGTGATGGACATACCTGTGTTTAAGCAGTCATTTTCTATTCTAATGTCGGTGATTTTGTGAGGGTCCAATGTTTCGGCTGATGTGTGACCCTTCACACCAGCCAATCTTAGTTTCCCTGTTTTTGTTGAGCCGGACAGTTCCTACTAAGATGTCCGTTTTTTCCGCAGTTCCAGCAGCGAATACTGGCATTTGGCCCTTGTTGAAAGTTTGGGGCACCAGCACTGGGTTTTTGACATTCCCTACTTGTATGACCATTTTTCTTACAGTTCCAGCATTGTACAACCCTCTGACCCTTTCCTCGTCCCCGTCTCTGTCCTCTGTCAAACTGTCGTGCTTCTCGATCATCTTTCATCATCTTTAACATCTCCGACATTAACCCGATCAACTCGTCTGTTTTGTTAGATGCTATATTTGCACAAGCACCAACATTGTCTTCTGATTTAACAGCAAGGACCTTGGGTTCTGGACCTTTATTTAAATTTTTGACATCTTTCTCCACGGCCTCCCATTCTAAGGTCATTCTTATTGCCTCGTCAAGAGTTTTGGGGTTTGCATGCCTAACTTTGAGTGCCAACTCAGTTTTGTCAAGGCCTCTCAAAAACTGATCCTTGGCTAATTCATCTCTGACCGAATTTGATAATGATGGATAGGCTTTGCGAGCCAATGTGCGAATGGAATTTCTCAGTTCTAAGTAACTTTCGGTCTCTTTTCTCTTTCGACCCATAAATTCAGACTTGTACAAGTCTGGTCTTGTTGTAGTATCGAACCTGGTACCCAATTCAGTCCTGAGCTTTTTCCAGTCCTTCTTAGTTTTTGTGTCAAGATCACTAAGTGCTTTCCCTGCAGTCCCCTTCAGGCTTACAATTATAAACTTGCATTTTAAATCATCATCCCAGTCATTCAGGGCAGCACAACTTTCAAATTGAAATAGCAAGTCTGACCATTCTTCTTCTCCCGTGTAGATATCAGGCATAACAACTGGACGCTTTGTCTTGCTGCCTTGTTGGGATTCACCAACAGCAGCACCCTCAGCAGGCTGAGCATGGACTTCCTCTGCATCTGACATTATGACTGCGCAAGGGAAACAAGTATTTTAAAACACAGTAATAACTTCAAATCTGGGACACACCCACCAAAATATGAACTAAATAACAACAATAATATATATATTACCAAGATAGACAGGAGTGTTACCTGAGCTGCCACCTGCTGCTCAAGTAATGAGTCAATCTTAATAATAGAAAAATGTATAACGTAACTTTAATTGTATGAAAAAAAAACAAAAAATACATGAATTTATATATATATTGAAGGATACTATTATATAAAGGATATATCCACAAACCAATTGGCACCAGAAGTTCAATTCACATCAAGTCTTTTCCTCTTGAAGTCCCAGGTACGCTCCTCGGTATCCTCAGAATCACCACTATCTCTCGTGTACAACTCACTTTTTGTGTAACTATTCTCGGCTTTTATTGTTGTCACTAATTTTTCAAACCACTTATGTTTGATGGTAGATGTGCCATGCAATCCGTCATATAATTCACGAAAGTCTGCTTTATATGTATACTTGTACTTTTTCCCTCTTTTAACTTTACTCAGCCTCCACACTGAATTGTGCCAAGAAATAGTTCTACATCCCTTTAGATGTCCGTCTTGCTTTTCACAATTTTCGAATGAAAGCTTTGAGTTCAAAATTTCGATTTCACTTTCAATAATTTTTTGATTATTTGCAAGTTGGATTTCTGACTGTTCGTATTTATTATTTGGTTGATTTGATGCAGAATATTCCCTGAACTTCCGTAGACTCACTGGTGGAACTGTAATAAACCCAATCAGTGCACTAGGAATTTTTTCTTTCACAACCTGTTTAAACTCTAAAAGTTCCAGAAAAACATCATCAGCTTTAACACCAGAATAAAAAAGTTCCTTCGTTCCAAATTTATTTTCAGTCAATATAGTAAAATTGTTTATGCCGACGGCAATTTTAACAATGATCGGAAAATATTGGTTGATATTTTCAGCCTTGATTAGTTCAAGAAATTCTTCTTGCAACTTTTTCACTGTTGCACCTCTGACAATACAATATTTCACTAAAAATTCACCTGGCTGATTAAATATCCTTCCGTTATCGAAATTATTCCCTCTAGAATCTGTTACTACATACGCTAAAGGTTCTCTCCGATCATCGGCGCTGCCACCACTGTAACTCATGTGAAGTTGCGATAATATTTATTTACAAGATATATACACAATAATAAACGATTGGTTATAGCGAATATTATACAGCATTAACAGTTCAACTCAGCAAATTGTCAACACGCCTCAACAATCACAATCCAACAATGAAGCTTCTCAAACACAGCAAATCACTCTTTTGCGCCCTTTTACGACAATCTGTCTCAGTATCTTCAGCAACGGTCAACCTAAAAACTGGATCGTTGACCCGAACCCAGAACGCAACACTTCTGCCAAGTTTATTGGAATGTTAAGTTATTTACAAAGACAGTCTATGAAACAAGCTAGTTGAGAGAGAAATCTCTTATCTTGCCCCCTCTTTGTCCAATTATAAAATGCTGATAAAGCTATCATCATCTCAATGTGACCTCTGTGTCATAACATCTGCATTGAAAGTGAGGGGTTTACCTGATAATAATTGTGTATACTAACAAGATAAATTTATAGCATTGCACATTCGTATGATTGAAACAAAGATTGCAAAACAAAGAAATATTTCACTGATCTTTTAATATTTTAACACACTTATTAAGTAAATATTTTAGGTAATTTTAAAATAAAATAAGTAAATATTTATAGATTTTTTAATTCGTTAATATTGTCTCGTATTAAGGTAACACAACAGTCTGATTTTTTTTCACTCCAATCAAGAGTCTTTGAAGGTTCATATCTCAGCAAGTACTTGATGGATTTTTAAAATTCAAGATTCATCTTGTAGCTAAAAAGTGACTTTATCTATTTAAATTAATTTATATAATATGCAGTTAATAATAAAAAAAGTTATTGCTAATAGAATACAAAAAATGCACTGTATCAGCTTGGACAAAAATACTAGTAGCACATTCATGTCAACACCCACTTAAATTTTGTTTTCAGCCCTTTATACACAAGCTACACAACGTGTCTCAGATTTTTGATATATGTCTCCAATCCTTAAATAAACGGGGTCGTCCCATTACTCCGACAGTCATAACTCCGACAGTTATTTCTTCGACACTCATAACTCCGACAGTCATTACTCCGACACCCATTAATACTCCGACCATGCATCCCGGACTGCATCATCATATCCTATCTAATCGCAACTCCAAACAACTATAGGATAATTGCACGGAGTGGATATTGAAAATATGATCACGAGTGCCGCCAAACGCATCAGATTAAACGAGTGTGCGGAACTTTCTACGCGCACGAATGCGCTTCGGCATAAGTGATCATATATTCAATATTCACGACGTGCAATTGATCATTATATTTATTTCATTGACGAAAATAAAAGATATAGTCGAAAATTTAGATGAACTATGTTTTCAGTGTTTTCACCAAACTTGGCACAGTTGTTCCAAAGGTCTTATTTAAGTTGTGTTACTTTGTTTCGGATTTGTCTAAAACATGGCTGTCATGAGATTCTGATTGGTCCATTTTCAGGAATCTTCTTCTTGAGAACCACTAAACGGATTTGAATGAAATTTGGTGTGAATGTTTCTATGAAGGTCCTTAACAAGTTTTGATAGGTTTTGGGCCATTTACGAATTTGAAAATGATCACTTGTGAAGGTCAACATTTTATTGAAACTCTATAGGAAACAATATTTTCATCATCTTCTCGAGAAACACTTAACAGAATATTACCAAACTTGGCACATTTGTTAATTTTATGTGTGTTTACATGTGTCCTGTGCGCAGTCAATAAAGAAGTGAAGCAAAATAACAACAACAACAAAAAACCAAATCCAATCTTGGCCTTTTATATACAAACCCGGGGACCACAGACAACAATCAAAAGGGGAAAACACACAAAATTACGAGCCCAATGAGTTCGACCGAATGCGAGTGAAGCAATTTCTGTCTGAAACTGTTGCAATGCACCCGCAGTATTGGTCGCGGGTAGTATGGGTCTCTTCGACAAACCCAATTCCGTACGCATCTGATTCAATGGTAGGTAGGTGTCGCTCAACTATGAGACGACTTGATAACTTGAAAAGGTAGGCCATGTATTTTTGCTATCCTGAATTTTGAGGAAAATATGACGGGAATCGAGGAAATAAACTTATCAGAGAAAGCTTTTTTATTAGATCTACATGAAATAATATTTTCTTTTGTAAAAAATATTTTGTTGGGCCGCGCTGAAAAGTTTTAAAAACAATAGTGCTGCATACGAAAAAAAACACCTTCCGACTCCGGGATAAAAACCATGCCCCTTTCAAGTTAAATGGGCAATCCCGTACTGCATTTGGATTGCTAAAAGCGCCAGAATTGCAAAGACTATCGGTCACTGTCGAAGTATTAAGAGTCGGAGTAATGATTGTCGGAGTAATAAGTGTCGGAGTAATGACTGTCGGAGTATTGACTGTCGGAGTATTGAGTGTCGGAGTAATGACAATATCCCAAATAAACTATTTCATCTGTTGGATGCCAACATCTTGTTTCCCCTTTGTTCTTTCAAGAACCATAAATTTTTTAAGAAACAAATTATCCAAAAACTGGGACACGGTTTTGTAGAAGATATCCCTCTCAACATTTATATATCAAATTCAAGTCCTTAGGGGCACCCATAAAGGTGCTAATTTTCATTTAAGTTCATAATTTTCATGTAAATTAAACATGCAAAATTGCCACAAAACTATATATCCCACTTCTGGCCCCTGTCAATATGCAATAAACCTTCAAATCCCACTGGGGACACATCAGAAATGACCTTACATCTTTAATTGATCAGAGGAACCACACAGTTTGTGTGTTAATACACTTAAAGCTATCATTTTTGCATTATTTGTGCACTGTCAATCCCTAAACAACACTTCTTTGGCATTTTGGCGGCAGTTTGACGTCACAGGTCTGACCCACATCTGGAAGCTAGCAAGTTAATATGGACAAGCTCCACTGACAAGCTCCTCCTCATTCCAGATAAAACAAACACAGGGGTGACAAGTTACATTTTGTGATCATTAACAAGACCATATAATAACATCAAAATAAACAGATCCATCTTTTTTTACCAAGAGGATGTTATTAATTCATGTTTCTTCATTTTATGCAATAGTATAAATAAAAAGTAAAATTATTACACCCCTTCTGAAAATAGACTCTTCCATAACAGACTTTTTGAGAAATCAAATTGTGTCCTACAATCTACATATATCTTTTGCTTTGAGTAAAAAAATCTTTAAAAAATGCCGAAAGTTCCAAACAGGAGACCATCCCATATATAATTGTAGATATAAAAAATATAAAATGAACTAATTTTACCTCATGTTTTTGCTTACATAATTTAATAATCAATTTACTCCTTAATGATGCAAGATAATGACAGTAGGATTTTTTTTTAAAACATTTATATATATATGAACTTTCAAAAACTGCAATAAAAAAAATCATTAAAAAATCATACTAGTAATTAGAGTGTGTTTATTAATGGCTGGCTATTGATTGTTTTATATGTATATATTTTTATTATGATGATGATGTGAAACTTTAATAAACAATTTTCTTATATATCTTTTCTTATGTATATATAGCATCATCATATAAATCAGGCGCACGTTTAATAAAAAAAAAACAAAAACAAAAAACAACCCCCATACACTACACTATTAAACGCGCCTGTGTCATATTAGATTTCTATTTTTATTCAGAAAGACTAGTGTAGTAATTTATAGTTGATTCAGATGACTATATTTAATTTGAAACTGATCAAGATACAGTTGTGGTGGCTGTAGAAGTTTATATAACTGAGAGGTAATTGGTTTAACAGATAAAAAAGGAAAGAGAGGTGAGAGGTGACAATTGCGTAGTCAACAGTGTGAGGGTGGGGAGGGGGGGGAACTATATTTGCCACCACGTTTTTGGCCACTATTAAAAAAATCTGAATGTTTACCATGAGAGTAAAAATGTTCAGGAAAAATAGGTGTAAGAGTATGTTTCGACGACAGGAATGACTTTTTTCTTGCTTGTTAGTTTTGAAAAGTACATGAATTTATAACGCAATAAACAAATGCAAATTTCTTAGTTCAAATATAATACTTTGAAGTAAGAAGAATTTCGTAGCTATGCAAATAAATATATAATCTATTGCAGATGAACGTGACTGATGATCGATTTATCATTAGCTAGCACCATTCGTCGTTTTCCTGTTTCTCCAATACAATTTCGTCCATCTGATTGAACTGCCATAGGGGATAATTTTTTTCAATTATGTCAGGGAGTTGTAGTGATGGAATTGAAGAACAAAATACGCTTTACCCCCCACCTCCTTTTTTTCCAGATAAGACCAAATTATTTACCAAAGTCGATTTATTTCTGCAATGTACACAATTAAGGTAGCACCAGAGGCAAAATGGCTTTTTTAATCAAATTTGCTTTTCTTGCATTTTTCAATAGATATATATGTATACTAACATATTACATCAAAGAAATGTCAGTATATTATCCAATTAATGTGTAATTAGCTAATTTATATATGTAAACAAAAGCACATGGTCAAATCTGTTTTTATCTAAATAACAAGGAGGAGCTTTTCTATCAATCAGTGGTGTAATATAAACCAGGGGCCGGTAACAAGAAGCTATCTTAAGCCTTAAGATGATCTAAAGGTATTCTTAGCATATAAGAGTGTAACAAGAAACAATCTTAATATGATTGACAGCCCTTAAACAGGCATGTCTACGAAATGTCTACGATTTAATCTTAATGCATCTCTTTGTTTAGTCTTAAACTGTTTCTGTAACTGGAAGCCTTCGTAAATTTTAAGACACCCTTAAAGAACACTTAGCTTGATCTTGACAATTTACAAGTGTAACAAGACAACATCTTAGTATCCAAAGATAATTGTAACTTTAAGTATGGGTCATACCACACTTAGGGTTAACCATCTCTTCAAAATGGCACTGATGCTTCACATTCTCAGGCAGAGAAATCGAGCAGATGATATTCCGAGGCGTTTATTTCGTGACAGAAATAACCAATTGGACTACCTCAGTGACGAATCTATCATGAAGAACTACAGACTCGACAGAGAAAGTATATACTGATCTCTGATCACTGATCTTTTAATATTTTAACACACTTATTAAGTAAATATTTTAGGTAATTTTAAAATAAAATATGTAAATATTTATAGATTTTTTAATTCGTTAATATTGTCTCGTATTAAGGTAGCACAACAGTCTGATTTTTTTCACTCCCATCAAGAGTCTTTGAAGGTTCATATCCCAGCAAGTACTTGATGGATTTTTAAAATTCAAGATTCATCTTGTAGCTAAAAAGTGACTTTATCTATTTAAATTAATTTATATAATATGCAGTTAATAATAAATAAAAGTTATGGCTAATAAAATACAAAAAATGCACTGTATCAGCTTGGATAAAAATACTAGTAGCACATCCATGTCAACACCCACTTAAATTTTGTTTTCAGCCCTTTATACACAAGCTACAAAACCGTGTCTCATATTTTTTATATATGTCTCCAATCCTTAAATAAACGGGGTCGTCTCATTACTCCGACAGTCATAACTCCGACAGTTATTTCTCCGACACTCATAACTCCGACAGTCATTACTCCGACACCCATTAAAACTCCGACCATGCACCCCGGACTGTATCATCATATCCTATCTAATCGCAACTCCAAACAACTATAGGATAATTGCACGGAGTGGATATTGAAAATATGATCACGAGTGCCGCAAAACGCATCAGATTAAACGAGTGTGCGGAACTTTCTACGCGCACGAATGCGCTTCGGCATGAGTGATCATATATTCAATATTCACGACGTGCAATTGATCATTATATTTATTTCATTCACGAAAATAAAAGATATAGTCGAAAATTTAGATGAACTATGTTTTCAGTGTTTTCACTAAACTTGGCAGAGTTGTTCCAAAGGTCTTATTTAAGTTGTGTTACTTTGTTTCGGATTTGTCTAAAACATGGCTGTCATGAGATTCTGATTGGTCCATTTTCAGGAATCTTCTTCTTGAGAACCACTAAACGGATTTGAATGAAATTTGGTGTGAATATTTCTATGAAGGTCCTTAACAAGTTTTGATAGTTTTTGGGCCATTTACGAATTTGAAAATGACCACTTGTGAAGGTCAACATTTTATTGAAACTCTATGGGAAACAATATTTTCATCATCTTCTCGAGAAACACCCAACCGAATATTACCAAACTTGGCACATTTGTTAATTTTATGTGTGTTTACAAGTGTCCTGTGCGGAGTCAATAAAGAAGTAAAGGAAAATAACAACAACAACAAAAAACCAAATCCAATCTTGGCCTATTATATACAAACGCGGGGACCACAGACAACAATCTAAAGGGGAAAAACACACAAAATTACGAGCCCAATGTGTTCGGCCGAATGCGAGTGAAGCAATTTCTGTCTGAAACTGTTGCAATGCACCCGCAGTATTGGTCGCGGGTAGTATGGGTCTCTTCGACAAACCCAATTCCGTACGCATCTGATTCAATGGTAGGTAGGTGTCGCTCAACTATGAGACGACTTGATAACTTGAAAAGGTAGGCCATGTATTTTTGCTATCCTGAATTTTGAGGAAAATATGACGGGAATCGAGGAAACAAACTTATCAGAGAAAGCTTTTTTATTAGATCTGCATGAAATAATATTTTCTTTTGTAAAAAATATTTTGTTGGGCCGCGCTGAAAAGCTTTAAATACAATAGTGCTGCATACGAAAAAAAAAACCTTCCGACTCCGGGATAAAAACCATGCCCCTTTCAAGTTAAATGGGCAATCCCGTACTGCATTTGGATTGCTAAAAGCGCCAGAATTGCAAAGACTATCGGTCACTATCGAAGTATTAAGAGTCGGAGTAATGACTGTCGGAGTATTGAGTGTCGGAGTAATGACTGTCGGAGTATTGAGTGTCGGAGTAATGACAATATCCCAAATAAACTATTTCATCTGTTGGATGCCAACATCTTGTTTCCCCTTTGTTCTTTCAAGAACCATAAATTTCTTAAGAAACAAATTATCCAAAAACTGGGACATGGTTTTGTAGAAGATATCCCTCTCAACATTTATATATCAAATTCAAGTCCTTAGGGGCACCCATAAAGGTGCTAATTTTCATTTAAGTTCATAATTTTCATGTAAATTAAACATGCAAAATTGCCACAAAACTATATACCCCACTTCTGGCCCCTGTCAATATGCAATAAACCTTCAAATCTCACTGGGAACACCTCATAAGTGACCTTACATCTTTAATTGATCAGAGGAACCACACAGTTTGTGTGTTAATACACTTAAAGCTATCATTTTTGCATTATTTGTGCACTGTCCATCCCTAAACAGCACTTCTTTGGCATTTTGGCGGCAGTTTGATGTCACAGGTCTGACCCACATCTGGAAGCTAGCAAGTTAATATGGACAAGCTCCTCCTCATTCCAGATAAA
>MJUT01040225.1:48729-60140 GCA_002080005.1 Gigantidas platifrons | reverse complement strand
GGGGGGCAAAACTATGTTTGCAACCACGTTTTTGGCCACTATTAAAAACATCTGAATGTTTACCATGAGAGTAAAAATGTTCAGGAAAAATAGGTGTAAGAGTATGTTTCGACGACAGGAATGACTTTTTTCTTGCTTGTTAGTTTTGAAAAGTACATGAATTTATAACGCAATAAACTAATGCAAATTTCTTAGTTCAAATATAATACTTTGAAGTAAGAAGAATTTCGTAGCTATGCAAATAAATATATAATCTATTGCAGATGAACGTGACTGACTGATGATCGATTTATCATTAGCTAGCACCATTCGTCGTTTTCCTGTGTCTCCAATACAATTTCGTCCATCTGATTGAACTGCCATAGGGGATATTTTTTTAAAAATTATGTCAGGGAGTTGTAGTGATGGAATTGAAGAACAAAATACGCTTTACCCCCCCCCCCCCTCCCCCCCCCCTTTTTTTCCTGATAAGACCAAATTATTTACCAAAGTCGATTTATTTCTGCAATGTACACAATTAAGGTAGCACCAGAGGCAAAATGGCATTTTTAATCAAATTTGCTTTTCTTGCATTTTTCAATAGATATATATGTATACTAACATATTACATCAAAGAAATGTCAGTATATTATCCAATTAATGTGTAATTAGCTAATTTATATATGTAAACAAAAGCACATGGTCAAATCTGTTTTTATCTAAATAACAAGGAGGAGCTTTTCTATCAATCAGTGGTGTAATATAAACCAGGGGCCGGTAACAAGAAGCTATCTTAAGCCTTAAGATGATCTAAAAGTATTCTTAGCATATAAGAGTGTAACAAGAAACAATCTTAATATGATTGACAGCCCTTAAACAGGCATGTCTACGAAATGTCTACGATTTAATCTTAATGCATCTCTTTGTTTAGTCTTAAACTGTTTCTGTAACTGGAAGCCTTCGTAAATTTTAAGACACCCTTAAAGAACACTTAACTTGATCTTGACTATTTACAAGTGTAACAAGACAACATCTTAGTATCCAAAGATAATTGTAACTTTAAGTATGGGTCATACCACACTTAGGGCTAACCATCTCTTCAAAATGGCACTAATGCTTCACATTCTCAGGCAGAGAAATCGAGCAGATGATATTCCGAGGCGTTTATTTCGTGACAGAAATAACCAATTGGACTACCTCAGTGACGAATCTATCATGAAAAACTACAGACTCGACAGAGAAAGTATATATAGCATTTGTCAGGATCTGGAACAAGACCTTTAAAGATTTAATAAACTAACCGATCGCATTCAATACCCGTTTCTGTTCAAGTTATGATAGCGTTAAGGTACTACGCTAGCGGTAGTTACATGAGTGTTATTGGGGACGCTCATGGGGTAAGCAAAATGACTGTTTCGTGCTGTGTTAATCTTCGCACAACTTGTCAAAGTATGTGCAGTTTCCTATGTCAGCAGAAGAGCAGCAAAGATTAAAATACGACTTTTATGACATTAAGGAATTTCCCCTGCTTATCGGGGCTGTTGACGGGACATTGATTCCAATAAAAGCTCCATCAGTTGACGAGCACCTTTCTTGCCACTTTTTTATTGCCAAAACGGCATATTTAATATATTATTTTCTACTCAAACGAAGATACATGTACATGTATCATGTGTGATGTCTTATAATTCAAGATTTGTCCAGTAAATTTATATATTGTATATACATCCTTATCTTGCATCAGACGACAACGAACTTGCATGTATATATATATATTTTTTTGTACATGCATACGCTTTGGTAATTGTGTTTTTTATAAGTATATTCTAGGCAATATATGTTTTGTCCTGTTATGGTTATCTTCAATTTTTGCAGAAAACTCCATAAGTTTACTACTTGTGTCTTGTTCATTTTTCTTTATTTTCTGTGACAATAAAATATTGATTCATTCTCACGGAACCACGACAATTGCTGTCGCAGATAATAAAGGACATCTCTAGTACCAACTAGTTTACTCCTGTGATATATTGGTTTTGGTATTTTATTTTGATAGCTAAACTTAACAGATTAATGTTATTTGTTGTAGTTATTAAATACAATTAACATGAATATTTTGGGGTTATAACTTTCTCAGGTTTGGGATGTGTATCTAATTACTTCCAGATGTTATCTCTACATCTTTGGTCAACTACAACTTTCACATGATAAGATTATTGGTATATATGACTTATCTGATCTATGTCTTTTTAAGTGACATCTTTATATTTATATAATGGTGCCATGTAAACATTTTGGCATCTGTGAAATAGAATACATGTTTGATGGGAGGAGTCTGAGATTAGAAAGAGTGTGTGAATGCAACTTGTAAAAAAGACATGTTTTGACCATCATAACTGTAACATCATAAATTAATTTGGATAATAAAATTTTAGAACTTTACATATTGGATTTATAAAGTAAAAGCCTATCGTTTAAATAAGATCATTACTTAGTGTAAGAGTAAGAACATTACATGGTGGAGAACTCAAAAGATCTCAATTCCCCAAGGAAATAAGACATTACATTTTAATACCATCTGGATTTTAAAGGGCAAGCATGCTCCTCAAGTGGATTTTTTTTTCTCGTTTTCAATGTCGTTTTCAATGTCGTCTGTGTGATGCCTAATGGACCTGTCTGTGTGAAATTGTCAAAATCGTCGTGTGTTGAGTGTTATGTATCCCTCCTTTTTAAAGGCAATTAAACCTGGATATATTTTAAAATATTGATCATGGATGGAGATTTAAATAACTGAAATGTTGGGATGGATTGATTTGCTACAGCGGGCATGTGGTCCGTTGAAAATGTTGTTGGAGTGGAAAGGATTGCCTATCCAATTTCAAACTTTGTTAAATTGTTATTTTAATATTCTCCGTTTTATAGTTACTATGGACACCAGCAAGAATGCATTGATGACAATATATTTTTTCACATTGCGATTGTACTTTCAATAATTCGTCCGTCAGTTATGTCCGTTTTCAGCGAGTTTTCTTTAATTTGAACTGATTATTGGATATGAAGTTTGTTTTTAATCTTGAAATTTTACACATGTGACATATTTGTGATATCGACGAAAAGATATGAGAAACCTAGCAATAATCCCAGCACGGTAGATCGTGATGCCGGGTGATATATGTGAGGACGGTTCAGGATATCCGCAGCTATCAACTTGTTCTTTCATCTGTGAAATTTCGAAATCAAATTAAGCCATGGCTTGACTGATGCTTTAGTATTTTGACACTAGGTGATGATTGCATCGCCGGTGGTTCGATTTATTTCAGAAATAAAACCTGTTCGTTTCTTGTGGAACATTTAGGAGTTTGAGGTCTCCGCTGAATTCATCGTATTGTGACGTAGATGTCCAGCCACTTGATGTATTAACTTTCCCGTCAAAGCTGAATATTTGTTGGGCCATGTACACATTCCGACTTCATATTTAATGAACACTATGTACCTGTATTTGGAAATTTTGGATTGGATAGTAATATTTCGGACCATTGAACAAATTTGGAAAATTTTATTTTGTGGGGCGGGATGGCAATTAGAGCAAAGCCTCCACCTCTTTTGACTTAATTTTTCTATTGTATATAGTTTTTATTTGATTTTTTTATTGTTTTAATTTTACTTCCCCTTATTTTTCACGTGTTAGCATGTTTATTTAGTTGGAATATCATAGCCATTTATTTGTAATTATTATTAATTAATTAGGGGCTAACAGTCGAGGTTATTTCTTAGGTAAGGTTGTAACATGTGAAAATAACCCACAGGTTACAAGAGATTCTATAATACTTCAACCTGTGAACGAGAGGAAACCGAAAGTAGGTCAGACATCGGGATGAATGGAGATGTTGAACTACGTCGTTCATGTAGTAACAGGAAACCTCCAGAGAGATATGGAAATCCTGTGGACTTAGATGTTATTCTAAGCTCTGATGATGGTATCATGGATGCAATGGGTTACCATAAAATTAAGCGAATTTTAGGTAAAAAGTGTCTTGACAACAAAAAGCTTTATTTGGTTCATTTGGTGGGTGAGCCTGCTGAGCATGATGTTTGGGTTCCCTTTTCAAGCTTAAATAGTAAAGCTAAAAGGTCTGTGCAGATAAAGCCCCCTCCAGTAATTGTTCAAATAGAGTAGTGAAAAAGACATAAGGTTTATGATAAAATAAAGACATAACAGATATGTTAATACTTGATCAAGTAAAGGAAATGTGTATGTGTTATGAAAGATAAGAGAAGTAAGATAAATAAAATGTTAATAAGTTAATCCAATTAACCCAAAATTTAATCATCAAATCAGTACTTGAACATTGCAAGGGTTAGAATATTCCCAATGTTTAAGGGTTATCATTAGACGTTTACTGAAATGATTAAATCACGGGGTAATGATAAGTAATAGGATTACTATATTAATGATAATTTTTAAGGATTAGTACTTTATAATTGTTGAGTGTCAAAATACTTTTGAGATTATTGATAAAGCTGACATTCTTTTATGATAGTTTAAATAGCATCCTTATTTTAAAAAAAATATATGAAGTATGTCAATAAAAAAAAATGTAAATACATTTGTAAATAAAGAAAGAGTTTGAAAATGAAAATATATTTCATTGTCTATTTCATTTTGTTTGTTGCTAATTACAATGTTTTTTGTTTTTGCTGACTCCATGTCAAAATTACTATTTGTTTCATTATTTTATATATATATGCTTTGTGATTTATATCTGAATGACTGAGATGATGAGATTGTGTAATTTGGAATGACAGTGTGTGAAAGTTAATTGGTTGAATAAATGTGCTAGTACGTTAATTAAATTTAATACTTAGAATGTTCAATTATTATGCATTGTTTTTTTGTAATTCATTGTGTGTATAAATATGAGTATATTTTGTCTGGATATATCAATTGTTATATTATGAATAATCAACCATATATTTTTGGTTCATTTAAGTAATTCAAAATTATAATGGGTTTAATTTTTTTTCTGTGGGGGATGTGATATATTGGTTTTGGTATTTTATTTTGATAGCTAAACTTAACAGATTATTGTTATTTGTTGTAGTTATTAAATATAATTAACATGAATATTTTGGGGTTATAACTTTCTCAGGTTTGGGATGTGTATCTAATTACTTCCAGATGTTATCTCTACATCTTTGGTCAACTACAACTTTCACATGATAAGATTATTGGTATATATGACTGACCTGATCTATGTCTTTTTAAGTGACATCTTTATATTTATATAATGGTGCCATGTAAACATTTTGGCATCTGTGAAATAGAATACATGTTTGATGGGAGGAGTCTGAGATTAGAAAGAGTGTGTGAATGCAACTTGTAAAAAAGACATGTTTTGACCATCATAACTGTAACATTATAAATTAATTTGGATAATAAAATTTTAGAACTTTACATATTGGATTTATAAAGTAAAAGCGTCTCGTTTAAATAAGATCATTACTTAGTGTAAGAGTAAGAACATTACACTCCGTTGATTACTTTTTTTTCTGCATGGAATAACAGTTTTCTCACGAATAGCAACTTCCTAGAGACCAGAAATGACTACGTGAATAGAAATTAGAAAATTTGTGTAAAAGGGGGTACGAAATGTCGATACATTTATAATCAACGGGACTTTTAGTTACATGCTTATTAAAGTCTAAAGTAGTATTGCATTGCAAAATAACACACAAGGGGTCCAAAGGTGTACTTTTTAACCCATAAATAGTTAGTAAAATCTAAATAACTTCAAATTCACCTAAAAAGATAACCAAAAATACAAGAATTCTAATTTACAGGACCTAATCTACGTGACAATTTTTTTTTTTTCAAAATGCAGTATTCACTAAATATTAAGCCATCAGATCACATCAAGCCATTGTTATCAAAGCTGAGACTTCTCAAAATTCTTTTGCTGGCTTTGTACATTTGTTTTTCACAATGTGGTCAGCGAGGCATGCGTTTCAAACATGTATATGTAGCTTGATTGGATTAGTTACTTTGTTTTGTATTTAATGTGTTGTTTTGGTAACAATCCTTTGTATATGGATTTCAAACCAATTTTTTTTCAATACCTTGGCTTGTGTGTGTTTTAACTTTCCTACCGTTATTATATACCATATATACAAAAGACTGCTCAGACGTGCTAATGTGGGTCACGGGTCACTGTGAGTAGCATGTGTAGTCACGTGAACAGATACGGTGTTGAAAAAACTGTTGATACTCATACAATATTGATAAATGCAATACAATTTTATGTTTGTCTTCAAGAAATATGATAGACAAAACCATGTGTGAAGTTTTATGACGAAATATCTCCGATTTCTATGTAAATTTGTGAGTGGAAAAGGAAAAACATCCACAGGTAATTTTAGCGATGTATTTTTATCTTGGACAATAATGAGCGTCCTGATTGGATGACCGATTTAAAACACACTGACTCCGCATGGTTTGGCAAGGTTACTCAGGTCAATAGTTTATAAATATAGAATCTTGACAATGTAAAATTCATGTAAAAGAAATCTATGCTATATTTATTCATTAGTTTGATTCTGGAATATTGTTGATCATTGATTTAAACAAGAAAAAAGGGGGGTGAATTTTATTTATGAATTTTACAGTAAAATAATTGTTATGTTTCGACAGTTTAAAGAGAAAAATAAAAATTTGTTGTATATTACGAATAAAGCTGTTTCAGGGGGATGTAGTTGAGATAATAGTATTATACTATATTTAGGACTTCATTATTCTGCAATATGTACATTAGCTTGGTATTCCTGACATTTCGTTGAGCTCAATAACAGAAGTGTCAGCTTGCCCTCATATTATTAATCCTTTTCATGATATGAAATTAACTTAATATATAATAATCAGAAAAGAAATGCGTGGCATATTTTGGGAAATTGCTCTTTAAATTAGAGGAATGTCTCTGGAGCAGAATCAAAGGGTGGTTAGTTAAAATTAATGAACTGAACAGATGAAAGGAGAAGGGAGGATCCTATTACTACTGTCGTGCTGATTAGATATGTGAAGAGAATTAAAAGGGTTATTTTTACTATTTCTATTACATATATATCTACTGAAATATTACCCATCTCTAATGAATCATATGGCGTAGAATTTCTTATTTAAATTCAAGTTATTTGTGAAAGAATAACGAACACTTTTATAAAGGGTAGTCCTTGGAAGAATTACAATGAACCCTTTATTAGCTAAACACAAATCCGGATATAATTATCATAACATTTGTATGTACTCTTTTCTATTTATATGGTTTACTTAATATTTGGTGACTTTATTATTTTAAAAAAAAATCACTGTTTGGTTGAGTTGTTGTCTCTATACTATGTACATAATTGGTTTCTTGTCATGTTTTTCAAATAAATTGTTTATACATTAAAATTAAATTATAACTTATTCATAATAAATGAGATATATATTGGGGGGGGAAACTACTATATATCCATCCCCCCCTATTTGCCAAGGGGGGATCTACAATATAGTCATTTTTCCTCCTATTTGCCAAGGGGGGATCTACTACATAGCCATTTTCCCGCCTAACACCGGTCTTTTGATTATAGGAGTAGTTGATGAAAGTCTTTCCAGAAACGTGGCGTGCGCACTAAGTTAGATATCCACGGTTTTATTAGTAAAATACATAAATGAAAGAACTACACAAAATTGTTATTGCATCAGTTAAATTTGATTATATATATATATATTTATTTGGAAAAAACTACCCCTTTACAACGGGGGCAACCACCACCGGGGTAGCAGTGGTTGCGTCCAAGATATGCTTACATATTATAAAACTATATACAGTACAAACTAAAAATAATATATACAGTGAAATGACACACAATTTCAGTTTAAAATGTCTCTCTTGCACAAAAAATTCTTACATAGTTTATCTATTTCATCTCCTATAAAATTATTGAGCTAATAAAAGACCGTCGGCACGGATAAAGGCATATAATTATTGTAATAATTAATGAAACATATAAATTTAAGAAATGCAATCTTCATTAATTAAATTAATAATTTTAATAAATAGATTAATAAATATATAATAAAACAAAAACAAAAACAAAATATTCGAACAAAAACAAATCGTTGGAAGATATTTATAAACATTTGAATCACATAAAATATTTTTTATAGTGATTTATTTTGGAAAAGTGGGAGGGGGGTTTGGTAAAAAGCGGGGTCGTTTTGGTAGTGAGGGCGTTTTGACCTGTTACCATAAATCGCATTCAATTTTACATGTCGTATTCATTTAAAAATAAACGCATTGGTGATCTTTAATGAGAAGTTTCTATTTCATTTTCAAGAAATCAACACCGGTACGTCCATAACATGGTAAGATAGAGGACATCGTACGAATATCTTAGTTACACTTAAGATGACGTTAAGATTATTCTAAGTGTACATTAAGTACGCTTCTTGTTACAGACTTAAGATAATCTTTTCTCTCACTTACGACAGTACATAAGCAGGCTTTAAGAGAGCTTTAAGAGGACTTTCTAGTTACCGGCCCCAGACTAGTTAAGCAAAAGTAAACAGTGAAAACATTAAAACATTCTATGATATATAGTGCTACGTTGGAATATATTGTCATAAAAGTGTGGTGTTGATCAACTTAGCCATAGTTTTATAGTATGATGATAACAATGATGAAATAAAATTATGTTTTTAAATTCCACATAATTTGTGAAGTAAAAATGAAAAATTTTGGCAAAATAATATGGGGAACCCCTTTGAACCCTCTTCTACTTCGGATTTGTCAACGTGTGATGAGAGTTGTATATATATATATCCATAAATTTGGAGAGATGAAATTTTGGCTACATAATTATATAACAATGTCGTTCCCAGTTCACAGAGAGTGCAATAATTTTCAATTATGAAAGAATATTCTCCATTACTGTGAACTGCTATATTGACGAAATTGTCTTTTTTATTGATTGTTTTATTTACTCGTGTAGTAATTTGTTAAAGGGCATTTAATTGCCCAGTAAGAACATCAGTTTGTTATCTTTACACCCATTGGTTAATCAGGATATTGAATTTCGAATTTCGAATTTCAGATATTGAATCTCGAATTTCGAATCTCGAATTTCGAATGATCCTTCTGGGCTTTCGTATGAAAGGAATTAGGAAACTGACAATCTACAATGGGTCAATGCACTTTTAAAACATTGCCGTTGTTTGTTTATATTTAAATCTGTTGTGTTATGCTAGTGAAATGATTCGATTTAGAATAAGCAAGTGTTTGATTTTAATGTATCAATAAAATGATTCAATTAAAAGAATTTATAAAAGTACTAAAACTTTTTCATTTGTTTAATTGTTTCAGTTTACAATCATGTGTGTATTCACCATAACACAACAAGAGACGTAGCCAATACACTTAAAGTTGTCTAAAAGTAGTTCTGGCGGGGAAAAACTGATATTTCACATGTGAAATATCGGAATTTATTTCACGGATAAAACTCCATAATTCACACCTATCTGTATAATAATACCTATTATTAACAATACCTTCGACAGGTAAACATAAATGACGTCTTACAGAATAACATTATATGTGTTGTCCTTTACACTTGACTTACCGGCGAAATTCCTAGAAAGGACCGCTTTTACTCCATAAATACGAGGGCATTTCTAACTTTACCTCACAATATTCTCACGGACTAAGTAGTACGCACGTGTGAAAAAAAACTCGAATAAAAATGTGTGACGACGATGTAGCCGCTTTGGTTGTAGACAATGGATCAGGAATGTGTAAAGCTGGATTTGCCGGAGATCATGCTCCAAGAGTTGTATTTCCATCTATTGTCGGCAGACCAAGACATCAAGTAAGTTATTATTTCACATTGACGACTGGTCAGTTTTATCAACTGTTTTGACAGTGTTATTAGACATCTATGACCAGTATGAGTATTTGAAGAAAAATATATTTTTATTTATAAATGTAAGATTAAAATTTGAAAACGAAACTAACAGTGAGAACAAGGACTGAATGGATGCGAGAAGATATTTTTTTACAGATTTATTCCACAGGTGCTTGTGGACAGGACACAGCACCCCCCCTTTTTTCATGTTTTTTTCTTTTTTTTTTCAATTCCATGGCTTAGAAATAAACAGCAATAATATGTCGTTTTCTGATTGTATAAGTCGACTGATATGTATATGGAGATGCCGTTTTCTGATTGCATCAGTCGACTGACTGATATGTATATATAGAGAAGGTATCTCACTTCCACATAATTTTCACGAAAACTACTCTACCTGCTCGGGGAATCCCATGTCTAAATCAATAAAAATGCATCTACCTTAGAGTTGGTGAGCACGCTTCGTCTCCGCTAATATTCCTTTTTTTAAACGGTCGGCATTTTTCACGAAAATGTTCTTCTGAAACACGAAATCGGACGAACTTTACATCGTATCTACAGTTTTGGATTTTTAATCAACGGAAGTCTACTATGGACGATAACTCTAATATGGCGCCAAATCCGGTTCCCTGAAACAAAAGTTCCGAATGTTACTGCAGTCACGATAAGGTAAGAGAATATCATTTATCAGTCGAATAAAGTTCGGGAAAACATCAAAAAGTAAACATGCTTGATGAAGATCAGAAAACTGCGTTTGATTTGGTCAAGGATGGCCACAATTTAGTTGTTATTGGTCAAGGCGGTTGTGGGAAAACATTTCTTATCAAGCAAATCGTGAATTATTTACGTTCAAAAGGAAAAACGGTTACCATAGCGTGTTCCACTGGCATAGCTTCCACACATTACCACAAGTTAGGGGGTACCACGTTACATAAGTGGTCTGGAATTGGCGATGGCCGATACTTAAATGAAGAGATAGTTCATTTAATAAAAACCGATGAAAGGTTTAATGATGTAAAGGACAATGTGCAGTCCACTAATACTTTGATCATAGACAAGATATCAATGATAAGTTCAAAAGTTTTAGGACAGTGCAATTTATTTGTCAAAAAGTCAGGAGTTCGTCAGTTTTATTTGGATATTTGCAAGTAATTTTAGCCGGTGATTTTTTTCAGCTGCCTCCAGTGGCAAATGAGCTTGTGGGTGGTCGTGGTTTACATTGCTTTAATGTACCATGGTTTAACAGATGTTTCCCCCACAAAATTATATTAAATCTTATACACAGGCAAAGTGACACTACTTTAATTAAATGTATAAATGCTTTGGAAAAAGGAAATGTGTCAGATGAAGATGTGGCATTTATAAATTCCTTGTCAAGGCCTCTTGAAAATGAGGAAAATTGTGTTCACCTTTTTTCCAGAAATTTTGACGTGGATTTACATAATTACACAAAAATACAAACTGTTGCAGGTAAATTAAAAATATACAAGTCTGTGGTT
>MJUT01040225.1:28099-48458 GCA_002080005.1 Gigantidas platifrons | reverse complement strand
GTTTTTANATCCAGGATTTTATAGACACACCTGTTGAGGAAAAAATCCTTCAGTTAAAGAACTTATTGCTTAGTAAAATCAAAGTTTTTAATGATTGGTTTCAGTCGCAGTCAGCAGCAATTCAAAATATTGGTGACAAGACTTTTCCAAAGGAAGCTAAATATTCAAATAAAACCAAGAATGCATTTTTTGTTGAATTCAATACTTATTTAAACTCTAAAGAATATGAAACAAGTGCGATTTCACTGCTTAAAAAATGTGGATTAAATGAAAAGGGTCCAGAATTTCAAGTACTTACTGCAATATTATTTTGCCTAGAAAAGCAGTTTTTTTGAAAATTTGTCTGATTGTGTTGAACTTCAATTGCCAGAACCTATTTTAAAAGTTTCTGTTGACAGTGACTTAGCACCGAGTGCCCGTGGTAAGATCAGATATGTGAGCGGATATGTAATTGCAAAACTGAAGTACAATTTGTCAAGGAAAATAAGAAGAGTTTTATTTGCTTTGGGAATGGAGTTTCAATTTTCTAAGCTTCAAAATCAAATGAAACTAGTTAACTCTTTATGTACATCATATGCTGATTTGACACAGCAATCAAAAGACCCACTCAGTCTTGAAGAAACTAAAAGGAAGCAAAATGAGAGAGAGGGGCTCACAAATATCACAGATAAAGCTTTTGAATTTTTTGAGAAATTAGAACAATTATGTAGGTAGCTTTTAACACATGTCAATCTTGCAGTTCATGGTAAAAATCTGTTTTCTTTTGTGAAATCGGAACTTAACAAAAACTGCGAATTATTTCAGATTTGGCTGAATTCAGTATCAAATGCAAGTACCAGTATTAGTGACTATCAAGAACTTGGTTCTAGAAATGACGATTCAGAAATTACTGAAATTTTAACAACTTTTGTAAGCACATCTGAGGACATTATTGACTTGTATAATTTTGTACTTGATTTATTCCTTAAAGTTAATCTGAGTCAGTTTCGGAAAGACTATTTGGCATTAATTAAAAAAGAAAAAGCAAAGGCCTTGAGGAAGAAAGTAAGTGAAAAGTCAAAGAAGCAATGTAAAACACTTAATATAGATTTCTGCAAAGAAGACAAATCTTCAAATAAAAATGTGTCACATTTTAGACTGAAATCTGAAATCTCATAGAAAGCTTCATATTTAAGTGAAAAATTTACTAAAAATGATCTGTTACTTCTGTACAAAGCATATAACTTGAAGGTGTCAAAACAAAAAAGGAAGGATGATATAACTAAATTTCTTAGTGATAAAATGTTACAGTGTGACACTATGCCTTGTCCAGATGAATTAAAAGATGGCAGTACTGTAGAAGAAACCAGTATTGTAAACACTGATGATTTAAACTTACCAAGTACTAGTACTATGCCATCAACTGATATTGTTGATCTACCGTCTACATCTGGTTTTGCCTTATCTCATACAGAGGAATCCGCTTCGCTTGGGACGGAAGGATCTTCTTTGACAACTGATCCTGTCGCTGTGTCGTCTTCAACACTGATTTCTGAAACAAGTGATACAACAGTTACTATGAGTGCGAAAAGTAGGAAGAGTGTTAAAAGAAAGACTAGCACTAGGAGTGTAGGAAAAGGAAAAGGGAAAAGTAAAAGATCAAAAACAGAATCAGATGACACGTGCCAAGTATGTAACGAACCTGAAAGGGAAGGAGAGCAGTGGATATGTTGTGATAGGTGTTTGTCATGGTACCATCGAGCTTGTGCCGGTATCCAAGATGAGGATGGTTGGAAACAGTATACTGAACATGACATAGATTATTTGTGCCCATTATGACAGTAGCAAAAGGTAAATTTCTGACAGTGTTGGTAAAAATTATTATGTTTTAATTTTGCAAGAACAATCTTACCTTTCCATAAATTTTGAGAAAGCACAAGTATTAGATTGATTGATTGGTTGCATGAATGATTGCCTAAAGTCCAGCGAGCAATATTTCATCTGTATTAAGGACGACACAAGTATTAGAAGACGCGGCCATTTGCAAAAAAAAATATTTCAATCTAAAGTTCTTAAGATGGATAAACAACCATTAACCCCCCCCCCAAACCCCAACACCCCAACACCAAATGTAAAATAAATTGCTAAGCCATCAATCCTAATCCAAAAAGGATATGGTCTTGTTCATTATTTTTTTTATTATTTAATAATATTATTTTAATGTTATTTTTTATTATTATTATTTATTTTTTTTGTTGCTTTTAAAGATTTTTATGTCATCATGGTCATTGAAATGAAATGCAGGACATAAATTGTTATATGAACCATACACATGCATCTTAATTTCTGTTTCTTTTTCAGTACCTTTGCAGATGGTTTGTTGACTTGGAAAATTACTGCTCCATCTGCCCCTGTATTAGACTTCCTGGATACTGAAGCTTCACCCAAAATTACAGAATTTACAGTCCTACAATATCCCAGGTATGTTGGATTCGAGTTTGTGCCATTGTTTAAAGTTCTCTGCTGACAAAATAAGTTTTCTATAACATCACTATTTACTCGGCTAGGGATGAATGATCCATGTAATTTTTTTAATTTATGTTTACATAGTTCTTCAAACCCAAGAAGTGAACTAACAATATCCTCTCTAGTTTGGTGTGATATGAGATGCTTTTCCTTGTTTTTAATAGAAGTATCATTTTTGATTTGATTTTCCCATTTAACAAACCATTCCATTACATCATGAAGTTCTGACAATCGCTCATCACCTGCATCAGTAATAGGCCTTGGATCACGAAAATTCCTAATAACGATACTAGTATTTCTTAAAAGTTCAATGGTGCTATCAAGACTTGATCCGGATTCGCCTAAATTTGCTTTGTAAACTTGCATTAAGTGAAGCATTTCTTTATCCAGAACATCTTCTGCAAAGTGATTTCTCATTTTGCTTTCATTTGTTAAAAATATATGATCTTGAGAAAGTTTGTGGTGTATTGGGAATGGGTTAGACATATACTATAGATAGGCTCTTTTAAAATGTTCCCAAATAATATGCTTATCATTCAGTGTTATTGTTCTTTTAAATTGCTGTCCATCGCCACTCTTAATAATGTTATTCCTGATTTTTTTTATTACATGGGAAATATCCATAATGAAAAACAATTTTGGGTTATCTTTACAATAAATATTGTCAAATGAACATGTTTGTGGGCTAGCCGAATTAAAAACAGGCACTAGTAATTTGAACAAGTCTCTATTGCTTTGTGCTCCATCTGTGCTAATGTACTGTATTTTAAAGCCAAACATTGAAAACAAGCTAACAGACTTCCACATAAGCAAGTACGTGTCTGTGGCAGAAGCAGTGGTAGATGGAAAATGGGCAAACGGGAATCTGTAGCCTGTAAACCCAAGGAACACAAATTGTAAAACGTGTGTGGCAAGAACACGTTCCCGTTTATTACTCTTAATTTGGTCCATAATAATCGATTCTGGTGTGACTTCTTGGAAACCAATTAGCTGAATGTCACCTTTTTTCTTTGAAAATTGCAAATAAGGTTAAATGGACATCTCATCTATAACCAGTCCACCCTCACACCCTTCAGGTGGTATGTTTTTTATTTGGGCTTCGTTTGCCATCCAATGCAAAATGTCTTTATTTATACCTGCTTCTTGGTGTACTATGTTTTTATAATTTTGAAGTATTTTTTGAGAAGGCAATACAATGAATCCACTATTTCGCAAATCTGTATATCCCCTTGAACTCCTACACCAAAGTGTTAAGCACATTCGAATAATATCTTTGCTCCATCGCCTTCCATGTGGGTTTCTTTCCAAAGCCATTTTTGTGAACACAAAAAGGTAGATATTTTGAGGTTACATTCTGGGAAAACTGTTTTTAAAATGTCTAATAAATCAGTATGGTCATTTTCACTCAAAGTGACATTTTCATTTTCATCATTTGACTCTGATTCCATCAAACTCTGTGACGGTTTACAAACCATATTGCAGTTATAACAGGTTAAATTGATTGCTGTGAAAGATAAAATTGTAGCACAATTGTTGGTCCTACATCTCATTCTATTAGTATATTCACCAACCTTTGTAACATGTTCTCTAAAATATTTCAAAGTAGTTTTGTAATCTCCATCTGTAACACCATCACAGTATCTAAGCCTTTTCACAGTATCTACTATTAAATCAAGAGTTTTTCTTTGAAAGTCAAAGCTTGTGCTAATACCAAATTTTTTTAAGTCAATTTTTTCCCCATGAAATTCAATGTCCATATTCCTTCACTGAAAATATTTATTTCAATCATAGCCCTGTTACCATTTACAAGATAACCAGTGAAATATCCCACAATAATAGTGTTTGGGGTATTTGAAATAACAAAAAAATCAGGTGGTAAAAATGAAGCCATATTGTTAAAATTAATAACTGCATTGTCACAGGGTCCTTTGCACCAAGAATGACCATAATATCTCTGGGTAGATTTAGCCCAGTTATCCTTGCAACGACCAGGTTTTATTTTCACACCATGGAATAATTTTTTTATTAAAATTCCAATTGTTCTAGAACTTGGAACTTCAACCAAGACATCAGACTGAAATTTGCTCTTAATTTCTGTCAAATCTATAAAATGTGTTTCACTCGACTTTTCCACACGTTGTATTAAATATGATGTCAGTGGGAATTGGTCACTTCGACTTGAAGCCATTTCCAATAATTGCTAGCAATTTTACACTTTCGGTGGGTTTTTTTCAGTTTGTATCAAACCGCGCTAACTTTATTCGACTGATAAAAGATATTATCTTACCTTATCGTGACTGCAGTAACATTCGGAACTTTTGTTTCAGGGAACCGGATTTGGCGCCATATTAGAGTTATCGTCCATAGTAGACTTCCGTTGATTAAAAATCCAAAACTGTAGATACGATGTAAAGTTCGTCCGATTTCGTGTTTCAGAAGAACATTTTCGTGAAAAATGCCGAACGTTTAAACAAAGGAATATTAGCGGAGACGAAGCGTGCTCACCAACTCTAAGGTAGATGCATTTTTATTGATTTAGACATGGGATTCCCCGAGCAGGTAGAGTAGTTTTCGTGAAAATTATGTGGAAGTGAGATACCTTCTCTATATATACATATCAGTCAGTCGACTGATGCAATTAGAAAACGGCATCTCCATATACATATCAGTCGACTTATACAATCAGAAAACGACATATTATTGCTGTTTTACATATTTCTAAGCCATGGAATTGAAAAAAAAAAAAAAAAAAAAAACATGAAAAAAGGGGGGGGTGCTGTGTCCTGTCCACAAGCACCTGTTGGAATAAATCTGTAAAAAAATATCTTCTCGCATCCATTCAGTCCTTGTTCTCACTGTTAGTTTCGTTTTCAAATTTTAATCATACATTTATAAATAAAAATATATTTTTCTTCAAATACTCATACTGGTCATAGATGTCTAATAACACTGTCAAAACAGTTGATAAAACTGACCAGTCGTCAATGTGAAATAATGGAAATACAGCTCTTGGAGCATGATCTCCGGTAAATCCAGCTTTACACATTCCTGATCCATTGTCTACAACCAAAGCGGCTACATCCTGGATAGCAAGATCTAATATTTGTTTGGAGGATAGGGCAGAAGCAGTTTCACCATTGTCAGTTTCTTCTATAGAATCAAGGTATTGTACTATTTCTATTTCATAATCAGAAAAGTCGGAATCAAAGTCATACAGGTTGTCTTCATTTATTTTTGAAATTTTATCATCACCATTGTCGTCGTCATCATTATTTACATCATCTTGTTCAGCTCTTTGATTACGACAACAAGACAAGTCTTCCTGTACATTTCCGACTGATACATTTTCATGAAATAAACTAACACTTGACGGGTGCTCTCTACACAGTGATTTTGTAAAGTTCAGTATTGTGAGACCGTCTACCGAGACGGCTCTTCCAACAGCAACACCAATTTGGCCCGGTTGTGTGCAGTGCTCACAGTGTACAACAAAATTACTTAGACTCATGCCCTGAGCTTTATGAACAGTAATTGCATATGCAGCTTTAAGGGGCAACTGATTTCTTTTGGCTATGACAGTTTTGTCAACAGGGTCAAAAGTTGTGAAGGTACAGCATTGAATGTTCACCATAATAGTTTTCATTTCAGTTTCAAATTTAACATTTACACTTTCAGGGTTCATCTGGAACACAATTCCACACAAACCATTTACCAGGACATTACTAAGATTTTTCAACAACATTACTGGGCAACCCACTTTCAAACCTAAATTTTTCGGTGCCAAAAATGTGTCTAAATAATAATTTGAACCTTCAACCACAGACTTGTATATTTTTAATTTACCTGCAACAGTTTGTATTTTTGTGTAATTATGTAAATCCACGTCAAAATTTCTGGAAAAAAGGTGAACACAATTTTCCTCATTTTCAAGAGGCCTTGACAAGGAATTTATAAATGCCACATCTTCATCTGACACATTTCCTTTTTCCAAAGCATTTATACATTTAATTAAAGTAGTGTCACTTTGCCTGTGTATAAGATTTAATGTAATTTTGTGAGGGAAACATCTGTTAAACCATGGTACATTAAAGCAATGTAAACCACGACCACCCACAAGCTCATTTGCCACTGGAGGCAGCTGAAAAAAATCACCGGCTAAAATTACTTGCAAATTTCCAAATAAAACTGACGAACTCCTGACTTTTTGACAAATAAATTGCACTTGTCCTAAAACTTTTGAACTTATCATTGATATCTCGTCTATGATCAAAGTATTAGTGGACTGCACATTGTCCTTTACATCATTAAACTTTTCATCGGTTTTTATTAAATGAACTATCTCTTCATTTAAGTATCGGCCATCGCCAATTCCAGACCACTTATGTAACGTGGTACCCCCTAACTTGTCGTAATGTGTGGAAGCTATACCAGTTGAACCCGCTATGGTAACCGTTTTTCCTTTTGAACGTAAATAATTCATGATTTGTTTGATAAGAAATGTTTTCCCACAACCGCCTTGACCAATAACAACTAAATTGTGGCCATCCTTGACCAAATCAAACGCAGTTTTCTGATCTTCATCAAGCATGTTTATTTTTTGATGTTTTCCCGAACTTTATTCGACTGATAAATGATATTCTCTTACCTTATCGTGACTGCAGTAACATTCGGAACTTTTGTTTCAGGGAACCGGATTTGGCGCCATATTAGAGTTATCGTCCATAGTAGACTTCCGTTGATTAAAAATCCAAAACTGTAGATACGATGTAAAATTCGTCCGATTTCGTGTTTCAGAAGAACATTTTCGTGAAAAATGCCGAACGTTTAAAAAAAGGAATATTAGCGGAGACGAAGCGTGCTCACCAACTCTAAGGTAGATGCATTTTTATTGATTTAGACATGGGATTCCCCGAGCAGGTAAAGTAGTTTTCGTGAAAATTATGTGGAAGTGAGATACCTTCTCTATATATACATATCTGTCAGTCGACTGATGCAATCAGAAAACGGCATCTCCATATACATATCAGTCGACTTAAACAATCAGAAAACGACATATTATTGCTGTTTTACATATTTCTAAGCCATGGAATTGAAAAAAAAAAACATGAAAAAGGGGGGGTGCTGTGTCCTGTCCACAAGCACCTGTGATTTATTCTATGTTTATATACTCGACAAAACATCTCGCCTGTATGCAATTTGTTTGCCCCTATTGTGGGCCCATTGATTGGAATAATAAATATTCTTATTCTTATTCTATACATAAGTCATAAGTTTATTGGTTTACCAATGAAGGGCCCACAGGGGGCATATACAATATGAGCATATTAAAATATAATTGTTTTACAACATAAACAAGAAACAGCACTAATGTTTTCACCACTAATTTAGAGCGATAGTCTTAGGTATGTATTGATCCCTGTAACAATTGAGGGGGAGATAAAATGTATCTTAAAATAAAGAATTAGTATGACTACTTGAAGTACAAGAAAGGATATGCATGTTAATGAACATGAGACTTGTAATTTTTTATAAATTGAACTTTGTTGGGATATCGAGTATATTAACAATATTTAAACGCTATTACTCCGGATTCAAAACTAGGGTCTAAAGTAATTATTTTAAGCACTATCTTTCACTAATTATGATTATTAATAAGCTTATCTTCCTGTTTACGATATGTGGTCTACTTCCCCCTTATGTATTAGTTAAGGAAGTTATAAAGTTTTTCGGACATTTGTCCACGTTTGGTGTTTTATTTACGTTATTTCCGGCTTTCCCCTCTATTCAATATTATATATAGTGTTTCCAATCGTTTATTTTTAAACATTTTTGTTGATGATTTTGAATACTTGAAATCATCTACAGAAATAATTATTAATGTTTGAAAAAAAACACATTTTGTTAGATTTAAATTACACAGCTAGGCTTCAATTATATCTTGTAAATACTAGAAAAGAGATGGGTTATCAGAGATGAATTTTTCGTATTGTTTTCCGAAAGCTTTTGGACAACAGGGACATGACGGTAGCAATCATTTCACTTGATGACCCAAAGCCCCATTATAGTAATTTTTATTTGGTATAAAAGTACATAAGGATTTGGGTCATTACAACCCGCGCTGAAGTTTGGACCATATACGCCTAACATGTGTTCTATTTAAAATACGTTTCAGCTTCAAAAACTTGTTGAGAAACATCCCTCGAACCATGCATACTCGGCAAAATGACCTATTCAAAATTAGCAACCTTTGGACCAACTATCTGTTAAGTGGCATTTTCAAGATATATTTATCAATTCTTTATCCCCTTTTAAATGGCATTATTAAATTTCCAACCTGTGAAATAGATGACAAATTCCCTTATCCATGTACTCGAAGTATTAGCGAACTAGAACATTATCGGAATAATTGATAACAGAAAAATAGCTAATAGATCACTACTTCAGTCTAATTTATTAATTTTTTTATATATACATTTTGGTTTTGAATTTACATTTATGATAATAAAGCATAGCTATATAATTACTTATTTCCATTTTCAGCATGCGATATCTGGTAAAGGACAAAAGGACAGCTATGTCGGTGATGAAGCCCAGAGCATAAGAGGAATCCTGACCCTTAAATACCCAATTGAACATGGTATTGTCACAAACTGGGATGATATGGAGAAAATCTGGCATCACACTTTCTACAACGAACTGCGTGTAGCACCAGAAGAACACCCCGTCCTACTAACAGAGGCTCCCTTGAATCCTAAAGCCAACAGAGAAAAGATGACACAAATCATGTTTGAAACCTTCAATTCACCAGCCATATACGTTACTATTCCAGCCGTGTCGTCACTGTACGCTTCCGGTCGTACAACTGGTATTGTGTTGGACTCTGGTGATGGTGTATCTCACACAGTTCCTATCTATGAAGGTTACCCCCTTCTTCGTCATATCATGAGAATGGATCTCGCCGGACGTGATCTTACAGACTATTTAATGAATATTGTTACAGAAAGTGGTTATTCATTCACAACCACAGCCGAAAGAGAAATCGCCAGAGACATTAAAGAAAAATTGTGCTATGTTGCTTTAGACTTTGAACAAGAAATGTCCACAGCTGCATCATCATCATCATTAGAAAAGATTTACGAGTTACCAGATGGGCAAGTTATCACAATCGGTAACGAGAGATTCAGATGCCCAGAAGCTTTATTCCAGCCTTCATTCCTTGGTATGGAAACTGCCGGTATTCATGAAACAACATACAACATTATAATGAAATGTGACGAAGATATCCGTAAAGACTTGTATTCCAATACTGTATTATCTGGTGGTACTACTATGTACCCAGGTATCGCTGATCGCATGCAGAAAGAAATAACATCATTAGCTCCAAGCACAATGAAGATCAAGATTATTGCTCCACCAGAAAGGAAATACTCCGCCTGGATTGGTGGTTCTATCTTGGCCTCTCTTTCAACCTTCCAACAGATGTGGATCAATAAACAGGAATACGATGAATCCGGTCCATCTATTGGCCACAAAAAGTGTTTCTAAACTCTTAAGATCTGTTAACATTTTTGTGCAATGTTCATTAACTCATTCAAAGACTACCACATGAATCGTCTTTCACCTTTACCATGTTGTATTGTTTGACTCCAGGTTGGAGCAAATATTTTGTTACTACCTATTTATATACATTTTGTAAAAAAAAAAAATTAATACAAAACACTATTAAAAATGATGTAATATATTATCATTTGATTTTACTGGAGAAAAGAAAACAGATGCACTTAACGTGTATATTTTGTTTGCTTGTTTGATGGTGTTTAACGCCACTTTCAACAATATTTCAGTGATGTCGTGGCGGTCAGTTTTATTGGTGGCGGAAACCGGAGGACCTGGAGAAAACCACCGACCTGTGGAAGTCGCTGACAAACTATATCACATAAGGTTGTACACCTCGCCCTGATCGAATGAGCGAGTGATTGTTGTTTAACGCCAACTCGGCAATTTTTCAGCTACAAATGTATATCATGGCGAGAACAAGTTAATTTTCAATGAGATGATGATTAGGTCCGATTTGTTCTGGACCAACATGCTGAGTTGGATTTTTATAGTGCTAAATCACTGAAACAACAGTCCCCGGATAGACAAGTTGCTCCACTCGGGCGCATTATTCCGATTCCGAGCCAACTAGTCTTTGCCTTTACTCCTTGCTGCTGCGTGCTTAGCGGAGAAGCAACAAATACCAATTTTAAAAGGGCCCTGGTGTCTCAATGAGTTAGGCTTTTATGAGTTGTTGGGTAATCCAACTACCTATCACCAAGACAGCATGGGTTCGCGCCCGGCTTTGTAATTTACAAAAAAGGTGCACTCGACTCGCAGATAGTTTATCATTTGCTTGTACATGGTCGGTGGTTCCTTCCAGGTACTCGGGCTTCTTCCACCACTAAAACTGGTCGCCATGATATGGCTGAAAGTGGCGTTAAACACAATAAATCAACCAATTTTATATAGTCTGGTTTTACCCGACCGCTGCTCGAACCAACGATCTACCGCACTCGGGGTGAGAACCGATGCGGTTGATGTTTCAGTCTGAAATGCAAAGGTCATAACTTTTTTTTTCAGATTTGCACATTTTTAGACAGTGATTTTAGTACCATGATAGAAAATCGTAATAATTTTCTCAAGCCGTTTGTGCGAAATCGTCAGGTTAACTTGCCTTGTTTAAAACCGCGGGAAATATCAATATACAATTACCCCGAGGGAAATAACCCTAGTGGGATTGACAATAAACAAGTATTGCCTTCAATGGATGTAAACATCTAGAATTGTTAACCTGAAGGGGGTTATTTTCTCGAGGGCTTTAGCCCGAGGGAAACAACCCCTTGAGGGTTAACAATTCTGATGTTTACAATCCATTGAAGGCAATAACTGTTTTATTATACCGAACAACAGACCAATGATTGGGCATTTAAATAAATACATGTAGAAGTAGAAGAGTTAGCGACTGCCATCCTGCTGGTCCGACCAAATTGTAAACAAACAGACGACAATGTCACTTCCGGATAGAGTTGTTTCCCTTTTGAGGCACGCAATGGGTTGTTTACCGGGGAACAATAGGGTTGTTACCCGGTAAACAACTAGTTGTTTCCCCTTTGTGTCAATTTTCACAAAACATTAAAATTGTTTCAGGTCATGTGATTTAATTTATGCCAATGAGAAGTTAGTGAGGTATAATAATTTTGGATATTCACCGATTCAGAGGGCCGTAACTGTTTTATTATACCGAACAAACAGTTGCAATATATAGTTTAATATTTGAATTGTTAAAGTATTATTCCATGTTTTTACACCGTTAAATAATAGAGTTATTCAATGGACGTGTGTAATTCTTGAGATTATTCACCGTTGAATAATAGGCTTATTCAATGGATGTGTGTAATTCTTGAGGTTATTCATCGTTGAATAATAGGGTTATTCAATGGACGTGTGTAATTCTTGAGGTTATTCGCCGTTGGCGGCGATTAGAAGCAAAAATATCCAGATTATTTTATGTCATGTGATTATCTTTTAACAAATATAATTGATTCTTTATTATGCGAGGTATAATAATACTGCTTATTCCCCTTTAAAAATCTCATGTCGTGACGTCATACGCGTCATTTCTTCTTTTTTACGGGACAAAAATAATCATACCATATCCCTTCTTTGTTTGCAAAACGGTTGGGCGGGTGGACATTGCTAAATTTACCGTTAATAAAGCTAACGTTAAAAGGTTAAGGATACTAATAAAAAAAATTCGCTTGTAAAAATATACTAAAATAAAGTAATAAATACCGAGGTTCTAGGATATCCCCCAGAGGGTTCATGGTGCATATGGGTCTGTCTTCTTAACAAATGTGAAATATCAAACAGTTATTGCCGGTGTTACATACTAATTTCCCCCCCTGGAAAAATGAGTATATACTCAGTTTCCCCCCGGAAAAATTAGTATATACTGAGATTTCCCCCCGGAAAACCAAGTATGTGTTAACACATACTCATTTTTCCCCCCATACTAGTTTTTCTCCCTCTCCATTTTTAATAGGGTTTTTCTTGTGTAAACTTCTATACATGTATATGTTGGAAAACATAATAGTTAAATGTGGACGAAAGAGGGTATCAACAATGATGATAGTAATAACTAAGGAAAGCATGAACATAGAGTGAGAATGGATAAGGAGGTAGGAGGAAAGGATGGGAAAAACACTTTTGAGTGATAAAGCGATCTTCCTTAGTGCAAGTGAGAAAAACTTAAGTTTGCTAAGTGCTGGAAGGCACAACTGACAGATATGAGGAAGAGGGCAGGAAGGACGGAATATAAAGAGGATACAGAGGACGGAGTGAGAATGGCAAAAAGATGATGGAGAGGAAGGAGAGATAGAGGTATAAAATAAGGAGGAGTCAATATGGAAAAGGATGGAGATAGTGAGGAGGATAATGATGAGGAAGTAGTGAAACAGATAGTGAAGAGGAGATTGGAAGAAAGAGGATAGAAAGGACGAAGTGACAAAGGTAAACGAGGAGGAGAGAAGTAGTGAGGAGGAGGTAATAAGGAGGATGATGATGGCGGAGGAGAAAGGTATACGGAGAAGGTAATTAGGAAGAGGATGCAGAAGAAGGGGGAGAGAGGCAGTGAGGAAGTGTTGATAATGAGGATGGAGACGGAAGAAAGACAGAGGTAATGAGGTGGATGATACTATTACAGGAAAGATAAGAGAGGTAATGAGGTGGAGGATTGAGAGGAATGAAGGATGGAGAGGTAGTGAGGAAGATTGAGAGGAAGGAAGAGAGAGAGAGGTAATGAGGAGGAGGACTGAGAGGAAGGAGGGAGAGAGGTAGTGAGGAGGATGGATAGCAATGGGGAGAGGAAGCAGGGAGAGCAGTAGTGAGGAGGAGGATTGAGAGGAAGGAAGGAGGGCGGTAGTGAGGAGAAGGAGAGAGAGAGAGGTAGTGAGGAGGACGATGGAAAGGAAGGAGGGAGAGAGGTAGTGAGGAAGTGGATGGAGAGGAATGAGGGAGTAGTAGTGAAGAGGATTTATAGGAAGGAGGGAGAGATGCAGTGAGGAGGAGGATGGAGAGGAAGGATGAGAAAGGTAGTGAGGAGGACGACTACTTTAATATACTTCCCCCGACAATGCCTTCAGTAGTTCTTGAAAATCGATCAATCAGAATGTTCAAAGTCTCCTATCAAATCTGCACCAAAGTAACAACACTTGTGTAGTACCTCATATTAAACACCCTCAAAGTTAAATTGGTTAAATTATGTTCAGTGGTTCCCAAGGAGATGACGAAAATGTAATTCATAGGTTTTCAAAGCAATTTTGACCTTCGCTGTCGACCATTTTGAATTTCCGATCGGTATAAAAAGCATTATCACCTGTAAAGGACTCTGAAATTTCAAGACAATGTTTACAACCATAATATGCAGGTCAAGTTCAATTTCAGCCAGATCCCATATACGGCTTGGAAGTTAGGCCCACTTAGCTGAAAGCGGGGAACTCCGTGTCCTCAGACACATTCTTCTTTTATTTATGTTTTTACGAATCTGCATGAAAAGTACCAACACTTGCGTAGGACATAATAGTGAACACCTCTGCCAACAGTGGCGTAGTCGCCTATAGGCAATGTAGGGACTTGCCTACACATCATTTTGCCAAGCATAATATTTGTTGCTCAAAATTCAAGGTATTTGTCATACTTTTTCTTCATTTATTTTTGTTTTGTTTTAATTACACTTTCACACTGAGTATCATAGGCGTAGTACCTAAAAAAAAAAGTGGTACGGCCAATTTTTTTTTCGGTGGGGGTTATCTCCCGTTTTTTTTTAGGTATATGCACACAGATAAATGCGTGTGCATTTTCAGCCAAATTAAGAATAACGGTGTACCTTGTCCATGCTCCCAGTTTTTGGTGGAGTTCTAGTTGCTCTTTTACTTTTAGTTTTCTGTGTGTTTTCTTTCAGTTTCTGTATGTTGTTCGTTGTTTCTGTCTCCGTTTTCTTTGCTTCGTCTTTGTCACATGACTTTCGAGTTTTGGATATCGCTTTAACCGTGGCTACCCTTTATTTCACTGGTACATGATTATTATATCGCTGGCAAAACTTATTTGAATTGTCCAAAAATGTTGTCTATATTCCCTGAAGCAAAAGTTGTTTTTGCTGTACACTTCTACAGTTTTTGTAACAACGACTTGTGACAGGTTAAAAAAATGTATTTATGAAAACAGTTATGAAGTTATTAAAACTCCTTTTTGTTCTATACTACTACATGTACGAATATAATTTTTTTTTCATTTCCAGATTCGTGACCTATAATAATTTTTCTAGACATATATATATATCCTGAATAAGACGAATAATTACTTACTGAAGGCTGTTTTTAATTTTTATTTTGTTTTTTAGATAAAATTTCTATCTACAAAAAATCAGTTTATTATATCAAAGGACTAACCGCTTATATATCGGTCCCACATGAAAGTTATTTTTAACGGACTGGGCTATCAGTAAATATCAGAAGACTGTAGTGGCAAAGTTTCATTGGTACACTATATTCGGGTCAGAGAAATGGATCTATCAGCAAATTTTACCATAGTCACTCATGTGTAGGTCATGGGTAGGCCAACCATTCCAAATATTGCTGAACTGTATTGTATTATCGAAGAGAATGTAAATGAGCTTGAAAAAGCTTGTGTAGTTTTTTTTTGCTGTAATAAAACCCATAAAACGGCTGTTGAATTCCTTCACAATATAAATTAATTATTTTTGTCACAGCCGGATTTGATTTTTCCTGTAATTCTTTTCATGATTTTTTTTCACATATATTTGGAGTACTGGTTGTGAAATTCTTCATAAGTTTTTATTACATAAATGATAAGAACTTATGTGTGTGTTGGGGGTTATTTTCATGGAGATGTGGGACAATTTCAAATGGGTCTTAGTAGGGTTTTAGGGGCTCCTCAGACTGGTAGTATTTCAGTGCATGTTTAATTATCATTTTCTCCCAATCCTATCTGGTGGGATGTGATTCTTCTGATGTCTTGCAACTGTTAAGTTAGTAGTCAATGGACGTAAGTATTCCTGATTTTCCAATTTCCCCTATTTATTTTCTATGTTATTTCATCTTTCTTCAAACAAATATTTTGAAGCCAACCAATATTCATTAAATATTCCCTTAATAAAGAAAATATTTGGAGTTTTGTTTTATATTTGTAATTCCCCTTCCGATTTTTGGTTTCTGAAACGCAATGGTACCGTTTAATTGCATCAAAATATGACATAAAAAAATTGGTTGAATATATATAGGGAAAATGTGACGTAATAATTTTTATCTGTGATTAAAAATAATTCTGAATACTCAGAAACTATTCGACAACAAACAAATACCAAATTATAAAAAAAAAATCGAATACTTTTCCTTCAAACAGTGAAAATTTCATCAAAATTAATTGAAAAATGGCCTTAAAATAATTTTGTTGAAAAAAGATGAAATAACATAGAAAGTAATGGAGAACTTGTTTACTAATGCTTTCTAATTTGTATTTATACGGGTTTAAAGTTTTATAACATTATTTATTCAGACATCATTTTAGTACTTAAATTCGGCTTCATTTTCTCAGGAACCCGTTGCTGCATGTACCCTTAATGTTAGTCCCCCTCATGGCATTATAGTTTCATGTTATGCATACCATTTTATTACCTCTTATGCCCCATCTTCGCTAGCCAAGGGTTACGATCCGCTCTACTCATATTCACGAGTAGAGCAGATCGTAACCCTTGGCTAGCGAAGATGCGTATGCCCAGGGACACGGCATTATACAAAACAATTGCAGTATCCCGTTGTTTTGATTGCCAGCAGCCCATTAGCATGATCATCTGGTATTAAAATATGTGATAGTTTGTCGAACCCACTGCAATATGACGTCGTAGGAATACTTTGTAGGACAACATGCTCATTTAAAGACATTTTCGAAAAGTTGCTGTATTTCTATATGATTACAGCTTTTAATAGCGTCCATCATGCTATCCATCTTCAGCCTCCAATGAATCATCGTTTTTTTCTCTCCATCAAATTACGACTTTGATTACTGTAGTTATGTAATATACGCCTCATCCAAAACAATAGCAGATCAAGATTAATTAATAGAAATAAAGAAGTAAGCCGATTCCGGTGCCGATAAAGGTCGGATCCCGATTCAGGGACGTAGCTGAGGCTTAATAGTGTGCACGCCATAATTACTTTCGACAAGATGCAAAATGGTGCGATCTGGGGCCATTTCAGGGTTTCATATAACATAGAATCAAGCACAATTTTAATGACTTTGATAGACAAGAATATCTTAAAATTGTCACAAATCTGCCCTTCATGTCTTAGCAGATACGAATACCTCCATTGCTTTGTACAAGTCCACTTCAAAATCTCGGTGAATATGCATCAATCCCAGGGAAGATAGCCTGTCATTCTTCATAGTCGAACTAACACAAGTTTTCAAACGTCTCAGTACACTAAATGACATCTCAGCAGTAGCGCTTGCTACTGGCATGCTTAACAAAACACATAATATTGTATCCATAGAAGGATAGAGAACTGGATTTACAGAATCTAGAATGGTAAAAAAGCAGGGCATATGAGAGGAGGGTTCAGTCGGTACATCGGTATGGGGCACAGAAAGCCACGAAAGGGCCCAATAGCCTTAGTCATTGACGTTTTATTTTGATTTTTTCATTATTTTTTGGTATATTCAACTCAAATCCACGGTTTTGAGAGAGGTTTCAGCCTATTCTCAGACCCCAAAGCAGTATCGTTACGCCTTGCAAAATTCCTCTTGGATGCCCTGTTGCAGATACATCATCATAATTCTTTTTTCACAACCTATAATAAAATGAAAAAAAAGTATCACATCGTCGGAAAAGTTCCAAAAATTCAATAGAAAAATCGTAGAAATAGGAAAATTCGATATCCCTAACACACAATAACCGCTCACTTTCCTGACTTAGTACAGGTACTTCAGTAAAACGTTACGGGGTTAAACTAGTTGGATTATAACTTGCCATTGTCTTAAGAAATACCAAAATAGCCACATCTCCTCTGAATTGTAGATCGAGAACAAACCCATAATATACTAAACAGGTAGCATGTACATCGTACTTGATAAATTCGCAATTAATATTTCGAATGTACAATAGCGACTTCCGCCCAACATGAAAACAGAACAGATTGATGTACTTGATAAATCACCCCACCCCTCTCCCCAACGTATGAAAAATAGAAATAGCTTATGTGATTTAAATACGTACTAACTGCATTACATGTAAACTGCATGATGCTGTTGGATAAAGACCGTTAACTAGAACAGGAACAAATGAACACCTGCATGAAATAGTTTTGTAATTAAAGATCATGTACGTGATATAGAAGTTTGAAAGAATTCCAATGGTTATTATAAATGAAGTTGAAACAAGTCACATTTTGATATCAATTCGGTTGTATTTTACTTTGACTATTTCAATTACGGAAGACGGACCGCAACCAGGAAAAAATGAACACCTGAATGAAATAGTGTTGTAATTATATATCATGTCCTTGATGTACAACACTGAAAAATATTATTATTATACATTTTATATCCTAATTTGTTATAACCTGACGATGTGCACGCCATGGCGTGACAACGTATATGCAGCTACGCCTCTGCGATTTCTTGATAATACCAGAGAGGCAACTCGTCTGTAACAATTTTGTAACATTTTATTGAACAGACATTAAATATTTATTACAACGACATTAACAAAGAATATCCTTTTTTTCATCTCAAAATTATTTTTTTCTGTCGGAATTGTGGTACGGTTTGCCGTACCAGCCAGAAAAAGTGGTACGGTCGGAACCGTACCAACCGTACCGGGTGCTACGGCAGTGAGTATGTAGACTTAGGAGTGATTGTATTTACTAGCCTTGAATATAACAGATACATGTTGCAATCGTAGCGTATTTTCCGGAAATTCAAAAACGTAACGCCACCCGTTCACGTTCCGGTTTTTATTTCGTTATTATAATGAAGTAAACAAATCAACGTTTGTAACAAAATGCAAAGACTTGTTGATTCGTATTTTGCAAAGAAAGATCCAGCAGAAAAAAATCAGTTAGGTAGTAGAAGTGACACTACTGACAAACAGGCAAATGCTGCAAGTGCGTCCGGGACAGATGACAGGAGAGTCGACACATTGGCCAAGGTTACATGCTTTGACCCACCGTACCCAGATATATATATATATATATATGAGTGCATGAAAGACGGTGCTATCACTAGTAGTGCAGTGAAAGGGAGACTTTTAACAGAAGAATGGAAAGAAGTTAACAAATTTACTTACCCGTCAAGGTGACTGTAAAGACGTAGGATATCGGAATTGTCGGTTGGCCAATACGTAATAAAACAAACATCAGTAAAATTAAATATTTTACTAGAAAAAAAGAATAAGCAAACAAAAAATATGCATAAAACAATCATAATTCTTGACACCAAATATAAACAAAAATAATTCAAACAAAAATACAAAACATGCACAAAATGAAATAAAATGCACACAAAATAATAATAGAAATCAACAATCAATTTCAAATTTACATACCTTCAGTTCAGTTCACTGTCAAAAAGAAAATTGTTCAAATGAAACCAGATTTAATGTTCTTGGTTGTTGAGCAGATAATAAAATAAATAACGATATGCTTGCAATGTTATACACTTCAAACTAAGTTCTGATTTAACAAAAATAAAAATAAAAATTATGAACTCTCACTTCCGATACACAACTGTTGACTTCCGAATTATAACTTCCGGTATGCAACTTCCATAACATCCGGTTCACAACCACGGACTATAACTTCCGGTTTATGAATTTGGTTTCCAACTTCCGGTTCACAATATGCGGTTTCCGACCATGAACTAACTTCCGGTTAACAACTACGGAATAACTTCCGGCTTACAAATACGGAATAACTTCCGGCTTACAACATCCAGTTCCCAACCACGTACTAACTTCCGGTTCTCGATTTCCGGTGTACAATCCCAGACTAACTTCCGGTTCTCATAGTACGGACTATAACTTCCGGTACTCAATAACTTCCTTAAACTACATACCAGCACGTAACATCTACCATGTATCAATACATTTCTCGAACCCAAATTCAACATTACAACCAACCCCCGAGTGGAAATAAAACGTATCCTGTGATAATTCCATGTCCTGTATTTGACAATTTTAAACTTTCACCAACCATTTATTCCATGTAATACATTTAAGGTCTATCCTCGTCCAGTGTTCAGTGCGGTATATCTGGTATACCTCGTGTGTCCTACCTCAACTGACCAGTCACGTGAATTTGTTTGGCGGGAACTAATTACCTGTAATTAGCTCCCGATAGCTGGATTTTAAATACCTACCTGTATTGATTTTTCCAACTTATCGTATGTTATCAGACTGGCTAAAATAATCGTAATTAAATAATAAAAATTAAAAGACAGTTTGTTACATACGTCCTTCACCAGAAGACTAAACATCGTCTTAGTCCAACCTAAATTAACAAACTTCAGCTAGAGTATCTACAAAAAAAATCAAAACACAACAACAAATGCATCTGAAATCACATAAAACAATAAAATAAATTATAAATCTACACTACGCCACTCGGGGGTCTACACCCTCGTCACATCTGGACAGTGCATCTGCGACAATATTCGCTTTTCCTGCAATGTGAGATATAGAAAATTTGAACTCTTGAAGAATTAAACTCCACCTTAGTAACCGCTGGTTACTCGTTTTCATCCT
>MJUT01040225.1:0-11154 GCA_002080005.1 Gigantidas platifrons | reverse complement strand
AGAGCCAATCTTACGTTTTGCTCCAACGTATGTCCTTGGACCAGTCTTTCCCCAAAATTCTTGGAGTGATTTTTTGTATCTAACTGTGTCATTTAAATTTGACCAGCATTCCGGGCACAGAAATTGGCCCTGTCTTTTACTTCCTACAGGTGTAAGGTTAGCCCCCGTCAATGAAGAACGTGCTTCTCTTGCTGGCTCTCCTGATGTAGTACACTTTTCCAGCGAGAACCTGTAAAATCCTTTATTGTCTGCTGGTTTTTTGAAAATATTGTCACAATTAGCACACGACGCCATGTTTGGCTTGTGTAAATAATACGTGGTAAAATATTCCGGCGGGAAAAGCGAAATGGATTCTGAAAAGGTGAAGGAAATATTCAAAGAAAGAAAGCTCACTCATAACATTGATTTCGACCCAAAAGATGAGCAAATTAGAATTGCTGTTTCTGTATTAAACAACAGGAATGTCATCGGTCTGTTGCCTACAGGGTTTGGAAAGACATTGTGTATGGTTCTACCAACACTAGTGCAAATGGAGACGAACCCAATCACACTAGTAATTTCTCCATTGACATCTTTGATTGACGACAATATTTCATCTTTACGCAATTGGAACTTTAAATGTGCAAAGTTAGAAGCTCTGGTTGATATGGATGAACAATGTATTGCAGGTAAGCATCTTTGATCAATGGAGGGACATGCAGGGTATTGTTAGTGAGAAAGTGGGCGGAAGGAGATAGCAGACTCCAGAGGGAGAAGCGAGTTTAAACGATAGAAAAAAAACAACAGGTGAAGCGAGTGTAAACAATAGAAAAAACAACAGGAGAATGGAGAATACGCAAAAAACAAACAGAGTGAAAATATGGGGAACGGGAGAAGACAGGGTATATATGTTGGGAAAAGAGAGGAGAAGGGAGAAACATAACCTGTCTCATCATATTTAACAAACGGGAGTATTTGTTGTTAACAGCATTTTATTTTTTAAAATGTTAAATGAGGGACCGGACAGGGGCGGGAGAAAGGAGACTAGGGGAGTTTGAAACGAGAAGATGGGGGGAGAAATAAGAAGAGGGCGGGAGAAAGGAGTGAGGCCGACGAAAAGAGGGGGAAAGGAGAGGAAGTACACCGAGGAAATGGGGGAGAAGGGAGGAGGTAGAGAAGGGGAAGGATAAAAATAAGATTGGCGGAAGGGAGAAGATTACCCAACTGTCCACCCCTCTTAAATGCACTGTAGACAAATCTAGTATAATGTAGGACTTTGCTCAATAAAAGGGATTATGGATTAATCTCTGTTCTCCTAAACTGATAAAAAAAGAATACTGCACTACAAACCAAATCGAAGCGACCTCATAGGCTATAATATATAAGTAATATTGTATACACACTTCATATTTTGGGCTGATTTCAACAATGTATACACAATTATATGGTTCAGTGGCGAATCCAAGGGGGAACCCCCCCCCCCTTTATGATGAAAAAAAAAATATTAGAACTTTTGGCCAAACTTTCGCCTTTTTTTTATAATTTGACCCCCCCCCTTTTCGGAAAGTTAGATCTGCCATTACAAATGTATTATTTATTAAAGGGTACATCGCATTTATGAGCGCACAAACAGTTATTCTTTGTCTTTTTTGTAGGTATAACTCGGGAAGATTGTCATTTCGTATTCTCATCACCAGAGTCGGTTTTAAAACCATACTGGAAAAAATTTCTTGAATGAGACATGGCAAAGCAAAACTCGGTTAATTGTCATTGACGAAGCCCACTGTATATCAGAGTGGGGAGAGGATTTTAGATCCGATTATCAACATCTTCATGAACTCCGGAGTTTTTTTAGTGTCCCCATTATGACACTTACTGCAACTTCGACCAAGAAAGTAAAGGATGATATTATGGAACATTTGCAACTTGCTGATGATGACACCGATATTATTTTCAAATCTCCAAACAGGCCTAATATTTTTATTGAAGTACGCAAAAAAGAAAGTACCGACTATGAAGTGGCTCATAGATCATATAAAGAAGAACGGTCAAAATTCCAAGAAAACAATATATATAGTCTACTGTAGGTCCATTGACAGGGTATCTGAAACTTTCATGACACTTAAAGACAGTCTAGGTTTACATGCTTATTTATATCAGATCAAACATCCACAAAATATCCTCGTTGAAATGTTTCATAAGAGTACGTATCAGGATTCAAAGGACAGGATTATATCCGAATTTAAAAGCAACAATAGTACTATTCGTTGTTTGGTAGCAACTGTCGCTTTGGGAATGGGGCTTGACATAAGAGATGTAGATCTTATAGTTCATGTTGGCTGCCCTAAATCGGTATTGAGCTATTGGCAAGAAGCCGGGCGATGTGCTCGGGACGGCAGAAATGGATTTAGTCTAATTTTATATGACCACTTCACTCTATCTCTGAAAACAACGGGAAAAGATATGGCTAATATAGTAAAAAACAAAGATAACAAATGTATTCGAAAAGAAATTATCAGCCTATTGTCTGTTGGTGAAGTTGAAAAACTTGATACAAATCATTGCGAAGGTTGTGATGGTCCCCGCTGCACTTGCTCGGCTTGTTCGTGCTGCAGTGTGTGTTCGTCCAAATGCAAATGCCAAGAGAGATGTAAATTTGACATTGAAAAATTCCTCTCTGAAGATTTGTAAACTCTGTGTAGTGGATGAGGATTGCCTCGCTCGCTACATACACGCATAACTTTTTGTTTATTCCGTGTCTTTTTCAAATAAGGGTAATAACAAAATTACCGAACACAGAGCAATCTTCCAAAGGGAAATTCAAAACTCATAAATCAATAAACAGACAAAATCAGTCAACAACCGGGAAACTGGGAAACCGCAAAGTTATACAGCTTCAATTGGACATATACCTTGCTGACTTCTTGTTTTATACAAAAATATGCATAACAGCTACTAATTTCTACACAACATTTTATATTGTCACTGCCAATACAATAAATGCAACGAAGAAAGAAACCACAGTTCGATATTCATCATTTTTGCCATTTGAAGATCGTTTCTTTTCACAAATCCGTAATGTATACAAACCTCCACATTTAAACATTCACGTGACCTAACACTTCTCCGGAACACGCCATAATTCTCACCTGCTACCTAATTTTAATTAATTGGACCGTTAATTGACACACAAAATCAATGTAAGTTACATTTTCATACTATATTATCATAGATTTTACCCATACACCGCAGTAACGAGTGTTTCTTGGATTTTCAAAAATGCTACGGGAAAAATGGCTTCCTACATAAGACTCCGAGGCGCGGACATCAGAAATAAAAAAATAAATAGAAAACAATAAATAGTAAATAACGAAAAATAATAAAAAGGAAAAATAAAATTAAAACATGTAAAGTAAACATCGCGCCTATCGGAGTCTTATATTGTAGGACTAAACAAACAGTAAGAAAGGATATGCATATAAATGAACATACTTTCAATTAGACCCACATTATTGTAAAGGAACGGCTCTGTCATTGTTGTTCTACCTCTGCGTTTCTCGTAGACAGACAATTATTACATCTTATGAACTCTTCTTTCGTTTCTTTATTCATTCATCTGGTGTCACGTTAATCAAGAACTTGTTTAAAGATAAGTTACTGGTACATACTTACTTCTACAGTTTCAATGCAATCAATGATATTCACAGCGAGGCTCCGCGCGAGCGAATGCGTCAGCGTCAGACGGAAAAGAAAAATGCTCCTCCAAGATTTTGAAATAACTGCACTTTAAGTGTACCAAAGTCATATTTTTGATAAAGTATACATTTGATAACTATATAAAGGTGTCACACACAGTTAAAATGTAAAAAATTGCCAAACACAAATTATTTTAGTAGTAAGCTGTTTACAGGGAGTACTCTCCTTTTACACCACTTCCGGTAGATAATAGAAGGTAAACAAAACACATTTTTATAAATATTTTTTACTAATATCTTGCTGCTTTGCTTTTCATGTACTAACATTTGCTCATACATCATTGTCCTCGTGGGTAGCAACACGAGTCCAGTCTAATTCTTCATCAATAGGTCTAACGATTGTGTGCTATTTTGCTGCACTGTCTATGTTCGAGCACAAAACTAACGTACAAAAGAAAAATACAAAATGTCGATATTGAATACAGTACTCACGTTGACATTGATACTCAGTGTGTGTCTCAGCCAATATGATAAATCGTCACATTTTTGTAACTTAAAGGGTACACATCCCCAAAAAATCATGTGTCCCCAAGGACAGACTGCTTTCCTTTTAACCACCACAACCAATCAAACAAAACTGAACTATATATCAGTGTATTATTGGTTATACCATTCATCAAAGATACGTTGTGGTAAAAGAGTATTACAGACAAGCATTAAAAACCATCATTTGCTTCTAAAAATCCTCCCAAGTGGTCAAATCGAACTAAACCCAGGCCCCAGAACACCACGATGGCCATGTGGATCATGCGAAAAAAATGTAAACTGGAAAAACAAAGCGTTAGAATGCGATTCATGTAAAACTTGGTATCATGTAGACTGCCAAGGGGGCATGCCTACCTTTATGTACAACATTATGGACAACAGTAATCTATCCTGGAATTGTATAAAATGTGGCCTCCCAAATATAAGTAGTTCTTTTTTCAACCAAACAGAACTGTCAACATCAAAATCATTTACAATGCTTAGTGACATCAGCCAAGTCAGTAGCCCTGGCAAACCAAATGCAAGCTCATCACCAATTCCAAAGAAAAACAACCTAAAGGGAAACTATACAAATGTAAAATCACAAAATAAGTTACTAAGACCACTTAAAATAATAAATGTAAACTTTCAATCAATTAAAAATAAAAAACCTGAACTTGACATACTTATAAACTCCACACAGCCTGATGTCATCATAGGCACTGAAACGTGGCTGGATCCAAAAACATCTGCATATGAATACATTTCAAAAGATCTATATACAATATACAGGAAAGACCGAGCTCCAAATAAAAAGGGTCTTTGCTATGGTGGCGTTCTAATAGCTACTTCAAACAAATATTTATCAAGTGAAATTAAAGAACTTCAAACCGACTGCGAGATTGTATGGGCTGAGCTCTCAATTGCAAATGCACGCAAATGTTATATATGTGCTTATTACCGACCCCACCCTGATGATGACATCTCATTAGACCCACTAAATGCGTCAATAAGCAGAATCAATGCTAACTCAAAGTCTATAATCATTGTTGGCGGAGATTTTAATTTGGGTCATATGAACTGGGAGACACATAGTGTTATCCAAGGTAAACCGAACCAAAAACAGCATCAGCAGTTACTGGATATCATAAATGATCATGGTCTAAAACAAGTAGTAAATGAACCAACAAGAAATGACAAAACTCTTGACCTAATAATGACAAACTATCCATCAATTGTAGATAAAATAGAAACTATACCACCACTAGACGAAGCAGACCATGATATTGTCTCTTTAGAATGTGTACTATCTCTCAAAAGATGTCAAACAACACCTAGAAAAATCTTTAAATACAAACAAGCAAATTGGACCAAAATACAACAAGATATAGACAAAATACACCAAGAAATAATCGAAAAGAAAAAAACATCTGATATAAATGGTTTATGGCAAATTTTTAAAAACTCACTACATCAGAGTATTTCTGATAACATACCACAGAAAATGTTACGGCATAACACAAATCTTCCATGGATAACAACCAGTCTAAAAAGACAAATGAAACGATACAACAAGAAATATCGAAAATGCAAATTAAAAGGTCAACAGAAATCAGAGTCCCTGAAAAAAATCAAACATGAAATCCAAAAGCAAAAAAGAGAGGCTTATTGGAAGTATATAGAAAATATGATATGTAACATACCAATCGATGATGCAAATTCCTTCAGGTCAAAACTTATTCCGAAAAACTTTTTCTCTTATATCAAAACCCAAAAGTCAGAAAGTTCAAATATTTCACCCTTGAGTAAAGATGGCATATTAACATCAGATCCAAAATCTAAAGATAATATACTAAATCAACAATTTCAAAATGCTTTTACACCTGTAACAGAAGACCCTATTCCAGACAACGGGCATCAAACATATCCTCAAATGCCAGATATAAACATAACAAATACAGGTGTTACAAAACGGTTAAAGAATATTAACATTCACAAGGCAGCAGGACCAGATCAAATACATGGACGAATTTTAAAAGAATGCAGTTCATCTATCACTCCAATACTTCAGATACTATTTCAAACATCACTGGACACAGGCAAAATACCTGATGATTGGCGTCACGCAAGTGTATGTCCCGCATTTAAAGAAGGTGACAAACATGACCCAATAAATTACAGACATATATCACTAACTTGCATATGCTGTAAGCTATTAGAACATGTAATCACAAGCAACATCATGAAACATCTAGAAAACAACCACATTCTTTACGACTTTCAACATGGCTTCAGATCATCCCGTTCATGCGAAACACAATTAATATCTTTTATACAAGACCTATCGAAAGCCTCCAACAACAACATACAAACTGACATTATAATAATGGATTTTGAGTAGGCTTTCGATAAAGTTTCACACCGCCATCTACTATACAAAATCAGTTACTATGGAATAAATTGCAATGCTTTAAACTGGGTAAAAAAACTTCTTGACCAACAGAACACAAAATGTAGTCCTTGAGGAGGAAACATCAAATAATATTCCTGTAACATCTGGAGTCCCTCAAGGCACTGTACTTGGTCCTATACTGTTTCTAATTTACATTAACAATTTGGCAGAATACATCAAACATAGTAAATTAAGATTATTTGCGGATGATAGCATAATTTATAAAGAAATAAAAACACATGATGATAGCAAAAAATTACAGGAAGATCTGGATTCGGCTGGCAGGTGGGAGCAGGAGTGGCTCATGCATTTCCACCCTGACAAATGTAATATCTATCCTCAGTGTCACGCAAAAACAAAAACCAATAGAAACTACATATAAACTTCATGGCCACTCTCTTGAAAAAGTTGATTCCATAAAATATTTAGGCGTAACACTCCAATCAAACCTAAAATGGGATAAACACATTAACAACATGACTGCAAAAGCAAATCAATCTTTAGGCTTCCTGAGAAGAAATCTTAAAATCTCATCTGAAAAAGTAAAATCGCATGCATATAAAGCTTTAGTCCGACCAAAATTAGAATACTGTTCAACCATTTGGGATCCATATCAAAAACAACAAATAACACAAATTGAAAAAGTTCAGAGAAGAGCCGCCCGCTTCACTTGCAACCGTTTCCACAATGCAAGTTCAGTTTCTGATATGTTTACACATTTAAATTGGTATCCTTTACAAGTCAGGCGGTTAAAATACAGATTAGTATTCTTTCACAAAATCATACATCAAATCGTAGCAGTACCAACATCAAACTTACTTATTCTGGCAGGACAGTAGAACAAGGCACAGCAATCCATTTTCATATAAACACATTCAGACCTCAAAAGACTGCTATAAATACTCGTTCTTCCCACATACAATAACACAATGGAATAAATTACCAATACAGGCTACTTCAGTTAATACAGTAGAGGGATTCAAGGCCCTGGTCACTGAACCAGCCCTTATCCCCATTTTCTTCCCATAGATCATAGTTATCAAATGTAAATAATTTTAACCTGTAAAATATATCTGATCATCAAGTTTTGGTTATCATGTTCATGTCATCATAATTCATTATTGTAAATTCAAAATTGTACATATTATAGACGCTCGGCGTATGATCTTCAGAGTATGAAGGAACGCTAGAAACTGAAAAGAAGAAGAAGAACCAAAAAATGATTGCATGTTTTTCTTCCAAGTTCTTCATCCAAAAACCTCGTCTCCTTGTAACGATTTTGCATTTCACACTAGCAAATAGCAAATTAAGCGATTACAGACAAGCTTGAAGAAATCAGAACTCTTTGACTAGATTTATTTCTTCCAATTTTCTCAACGAAAAAAAACCTTTTCCCATGAAACGATTTTGCATAGCGGATTAGCAAATATTAAAGTGATTGCAGATAAAATGTAAGTTTAATAATTTCAGCCAATCAAAATTGTTATTTCCCTTTGCGCTATACAGAATGCCGTATCGGGGAAAATATGGAATATCTTACAAATACAAAAGTTTTATTTTAAGTCTGGCATCTATAAACAATAAACATAAGCTCCAATGAGTATTTTTGTACAAGCAGGTCTGATCGCGCAAAATCTTAATGTAATGATTACTTTTGTACAAAAATGTCAGATCGTGCAAAGCAATGATTACACAAAATAGGCAACATATACTGAAGATGTTGTTGATAAATAGCAAATTTCAAAGAGTCATTAGAACTGAGAGAGGGAGACTCATCACATTCATAATTGAAGTTCATGTTATTGTATTTTTTATATAGTCATGTATGCTTTATTTGTCTTGTCAGTACATGTATATTATGTAAATTGTAATGCTAAAACCCAAATGGGTTACTTGAGTGCATTAATGAAATAANTGTGCTCGATCGGGGTTAAATCAGGACTCATGGCAGGCCATGGAAGTGTTGTTATCGGCTCGTCTCGCAAGTAATCTGTCACAACACGAGCTCTGTGGGGTCTGGCGTTTTCATCCATAAAGACAGGCCTTGTATTCAGAGGATGATTGTCAAAGTGAGGCACAACACCTGCTTCAAGGATGTCTTGCCAATAGATCTGTCCATTGAGATTGCCTCTTACTGTAATGAGGTCAAGCTTACAGTCATGTGATACACATCCCCACATCATAACTTGAGATCAAGCTTACAGTCATGTGATACACATCCCCACATCATAACTGAGCCTCCTCCGAAAGGAACAGTGTCAAAAATGTTACGCTCAGCATAAACAGTGCCGACTCGGTTGTCGCCATACGCGCACTCTGCCATCTGTCACGTGTAAAAGAAGCGACTTTCGTCGGACCAATGAACTTTCCTCTACGAGGCCAAATTCCATTGACGACGTGTTTGGAACCATCGCAAACGGAAAGATTTGTGTGTCCTTGTGTTAGTAAACATCTCTTTACAGGTCTTCTTGAACGATAGCCAACAGATTTCAGACGATTTCGGACTGTTCTTGCAGATAACAACCGATGGTTAACCACTGTCTTTTCAAAACAGTACTATTGGCGAACGGATTTCGTCGAACTAGGCGTCCTAGGGCATTGTTCTCTCTTCGGGATGTATCACGGGAACTTCCTGATCGTGGGCGACCCTTAACGTCATTGGTCAATTAATGTTTGTTAACAATACGACTGACGATAGACTGGTGATGATCAACACGCTGGGAAATTTTCCTCAGTGACATACCTGCTTCTCGCATGCCAATGAGTTGCCATCGCACTGAAATTGAAAGTTGTGGAGGGCCTATTCTGCATCCAGAACAAAAGAATCGAGAGCTACAAGTCTAAGCATTGTGTCGAAAATGATACGTTCCAAAATTAGTGATTTCATAGCCCTGCAGAGGCACTGCAGGTGCAAATGATGGTTATTATAGACGAAGATTATTGATTAAGTACAGATACGTTTAAATTGAAGTTTGAATGGCCACTCAGGTGAACAATATATATTGGAATTGTCTATCTAATAAAAATTATTCAGTTTCAAATTTAGTGTTGCAATATTTTTTTTCCANATATGTCTGGACAAAACCATGTGTGAAGTTTTATGACGAAATATCTCCGATTTCTATTCTATATATAAATTTACGAATTGAATTTTTAGAAATACTCACAGCTAATTTTAGCGATGTATTTTTATCTTGGACAATAATGAGCGTCCTTATTGGATGACCGATTTAAAACACACTGAATCCGCATGTTTAGCAAGGTTACTCAGGTCAATAGTTTATAAATATAGAATCTTGACAATGTAAAGGAAAGATGCTATGTTATATTTATTCATTTGTTTGATTCTGGAATATTGTTGATCATTGATTTAAACAAGAAAAAAGGGAAAAAGGGGGTGAATTTTACAGTTAAATAAATGTTATGTTTCGACAGTTTAAAGAGAAAAATATAATTTGTTGCGACTAAATCTTAAATCAACGTTTTAAATTGAACAAATATCAGTGGTTTTGTAAATGAGATTTATTATAAATAGAAAATCTGAATTTATTATTTATTAATTTATTATTAATGGTACAATTTTATATCCCTTTGGGGGGGGGATTTGAAATAAAAAACACAGGACCGGACTTTAAACAAAAATAATAATCCAGGATAAGTTTTTTATTAAAAAAAAATCCAGGACCCCTGTGTCCATGAATTTTTTTTTTTAAAGTTAAATAATATGAAATATTGACATCCACACTTGCCTTTTGGACAGCACATTTCTGTGTCCACACTTGTTAAATAAAAATATAAATTGATCAGCATCAGACAAATGCATAAAATTATCATTATATAAACAAGCATGATTAAATAAATATTGACGCAAATCTTCATATACTGGACAATACAATAAGACATGTTTTTCGTCTTCAATACAATTATTCAAGTGACAAGCATTATTAAAACAAAGTCTATTTTCAGTTAAAATACCTTAATATCTTCCAGTTTCTATTTTTAAAGCTGCTACACCACATTGCAATACCCTAATTTTTTCTCTTGACAAAATTGTGCTTGACGCAAGTGTTCTATTATTGGCAGAAATTTACCAAAAATTCGACGGAATGCTTCAAATTGAATCATTGGCACATAGAAAGACACCAAAAATTAGAATTTAATGCTGTACAAATCATAAGTTAAAAATGTGTCATTTTTGCGAGAAAAATAATGTCACTTGAAAACTATTGATCCCGCTATCGAGAATTCCATCATTTAAACACAAATTGTACACGGACAGAGTCATTAGGCTTTGAAATTTCATATCAGGCGAAAAAGGTTAGTAATGAGTGTAACTTTCACACGAATGACTGCCGCTAATCGTCTTCTCATACTGCCCACTAAACAAAGAACTTGGACTTGGGTAAGAGACTGCCATTCCTGGTGCAGTGTTTGCTCCAAGTCATTTAAAGTTTGAACCGGCGGTGTTCTTTCTTTCACGCGACGACCGATAATGTCCCACAT
>MJUT01040213.1:22003-34488 GCA_002080005.1 Gigantidas platifrons | reverse complement strand
AAGACAGTAATTCCTATAAACTATGGTGTTATTGGTATGAATATATGAGAAACACTTGGACATTTTTTTAACAACATAATAATTGTATTTATTCTAAATTCTTGCTTGTTATACTTCTAATCAAGAGTCCAAGCATCTTCTTGATGTACCCTATTACAATCTACTGATTATCCAGTTTATACAGATTATCAAAATATCTAAAAACTATTTATTTTCTTTTTCATATCATAGAAAAACTATTATTTTTTCTATGATATTTTATATCACCAACTTCTTTTATTGAATTCATATATAAAAATTGTATAAACATTTACATTTTTTGTCTTCTGTTCAGATAAATAATATAATTTATAAATTGAAAATCCGAGAATTGTGATAATATAATTTACATCATATTATCAGATATCTCATAACCAAATATAAGATGATTTAACTCTTGGAAATTAACAAAAAGTAAACGTGTTGATTATATAGCTGTTCGTTATCTCGAAGTTACAGACATGTATTAACTGATAAATGTACGTCGATGCGAAACAAATGGATTACCGGATCAATACCATTCCACTTTAACAAAAAATAATTATTTCTTTAGAAAATTTACCTCAAGTCAACAGATTGATATTCATTTGTATCTTCAAATTTTTTTTAATTTTTTTAATTTTTGTTTTACCTTTTTCTGATTTGCTACTGTGCTCCCTTTCCGATTACTGTCCTCAGTCTAAGCCCTAGTGTTTATTTTCACTCATTTTTATACTGCGATATTTCGTTCCCAAAGCATTAAATCATACCAATTGGTGACCTTCAATCTTGTTGAAAGAGACTAATTACTCTGTATACGTGCAGGACAATCCCCACAATCAAGTTAATGAACTAATGATTTAATAAGCAAAAGGGAAGTTTGTTGTAATATATATTTATTATCATATTAATATAAACGTGAATATGTAAACATCTAACTATTTGTCCATGTGACGTGGCAGATTGTGTTATTTGTTAATTTTATATGTGATACTTTTGTCACATTAATACTAGTATTTTGATATAAGAAATCTTGACCTAGCAACATACAGCTCAGCAGTATGCATCTCCTCAACTGGCTTATTCCCACAAGTCTGATAATCTAATATACCCAAGATCATTAAAATTGTGAATAGACTAATATACTGTACATATTCTTTCAGATATCAGAAATCTTAACATAACATATATAAATTAAAAAGAAGGTTCTCCTCCCTTGGGCATAGGGATTTTAACCGATTTTGGCTATCCTCTGTTTATGTCCTTTGGAATTCCTGCCCCTGAAACGTTTTAATTTTTGTTTAGCTTTCCAGTCTGTTGATTTTGAGCGTATATTATGAATGTTATTTCAGAAAAGCGTCGTGCGCACTAAATTAGATATCTATATTTAAAAAAAATGTCTGCTTTTTAAGACAGGTATTACCTGTAGGAGTGTATATCTCCTATAACCTATATGTGTGTGTGTGAATGGGGGAGCGAGTGCGTGGGGTAGGTTTTGGGAATTGTGTGAGTGCGTGCTTTGTACATATGTTTTGAAATCTAAAACACACGTCACCCTTATGTTTTACATTTGTGGGAGGGATAATACATTTGTGGGAGTGATAATACATTTGTGGGAGGGATAATACATTTGTGAGACGGATAATACATTTGTGGGAGGGATAATACATTTATTTTTCATCACACCAAAGTTGTTAAATGGAGATTACTAGTTGTGGAAAAGAGAGCGGGTGATATTAACTATCAATTTAATGTTAGATAGCGCATGCGAACATAGGAAGACACAAAAGGAAAACAACTCAAATGTAATTCCAAATACCATTTCTCGTCATCTGTATGCTAATAACAGGATATTTTTCACCATAGCGTTGATATCTTCTGAAAACTTTCTTTGAAAGATTTTGGAATTGTTCCGACAGTGTGGTATTTTTATTATGTTCATTTTATAATTTAATAGTTTAGTACTCAGAGGATGATGGCATTGTAAACAGTCATCAAGTAATGACATATAAACCTCCTACGAGGGAGCGGTTGGCATATTGCTATCAAGGAGTGGTCATATTATAATAGCAAAATTAAATCGACTCTGTTGTCATAGAGTCTTGTAGAAAGATGGCAATTTGTGTTAAATCCGAGGAAAATGTCAACAAATGGGGCGCTGTTTCTGTTTACATCACGTTATTTGTGGTATATTAAATGCAAAATCGACCAATGCCATTTACATGTATGCCTGAGAGGGGAGAACTTTAGTCTTGTACGTGCATTATATGATAAGGTTGGAAATAAAGAGATGTCTAGAGCATGTGAATCGGAATGATTCGGACAAGATTACGGAGTTAAACAAGGATTCATCCTGACACTGGCTTTGTTTTCAGTACTGATGAAAGATTTATCAGAAAAATAGTAATCTGAGTAATCCTTACGATCCTCAGATATTACATGTACCGTTTTACGCAGCCGACGTTGGTCTGTTGGCAGAAACGGAATCAGATTTTCATAAAATGCTTGATATCGCTCATACTTTTGCATATAATTGGGATATACATTTAACAATGAAATAGGAAACTTCTTTGATAATAAATGTAAAATGCTTTTAAAGGAATTGTTTATATTGCGAAGTCAATGGAACTGGTTATGGTTATAATTATTTTAACGTAAGTCTAAACTTAGTTTAAATTTTATATGGTGCACTTTATGCATGCATCTAATTAATGTTAACAATAATTTTTTGAATAGTATTACATTAAATTGGTTACGAATTTTATGCTATATTTGCTATGTCAATACATTTTAATACGTGTTTATTGAATAATTTTACTTTAAATTGTGAACGAATTTTATATTATTTTCTCTGTAGAAAATTTGCAAGCGTTTTTATAAAACTCTTAGAATTCACTATGGTGATAGGCAGTATATATGCAAAGCATTGATAATTCTGGACGCAACCACTATTAGTTGGTTGCACCCGATGTAAATGGGTAGTTTTAAATACAATATATACTCTAAAAAAAAACCCGCAACATGTGAAAAAATAGAATTTACTTCAAATTTTCAACATCATTTTAAATACGGAAATAAGCATTACATTACACTGAAATTTGGCACACAGGTTGTTCAGACTTTAGAGTCCATTAGAATGTCAAAATTGATCACATTAAAGTTCGTAGCTTTCAGATGAGGTCACTTCAAAGTCAATATATGTTGTGCTCACTATTAGCCTGTAACACAGAACGGACACATCAGCAGCCCAAGATTACTACATCCGGGTACTACACATGAGAAACCAGACCGTAACAGCAAGAGAAACAACATCAATTGCCCCAGTTCTCCGACGAATATAGACACAGACAGTCAGAAAACGTCTCCGTGAAAACGGCCTACGCGCCAGAGGTCCTTACTTTGGCGCTGTACTGAGACGTCGGCATTGACTTGAAAGGATCGATGGTGCAACAGAGTAAGGGGCTGGGACCTGCAAAACTGGAGGAGAGTTTGCTTTAGCGCGGAATCAAGATTCATGCTGCAGATGGCCGTACACGTGTCTACAGACGACCCTAATGAGATGTTTGCAGCGAACTGCGTCCTTGAGGTCGACAATTTCGGCGGAGGAAGTGTGATGATGTAGGGTGTCATATCCTACGCCGAAAAACTCAACTGGTGCACATCCACGGCAACCTTAACGCCGCTCGACAAAGAGATGAGGTTTTAACACCACACATGCTGCCCGCAATGGACCTCCGTAGGGAAGTTTTTTCGACACGACAACGCTCGACCGCACACAGCTCGTGCTACTGTTGACTTTCTAGCCAACCAGAACGTAACAGTGCTCCCCTGGCTGTTTAAATCGCTAGATTTGAACCCAATAGAACATTTAAGGATGACTTGGATCGACGCGTGCGCAGTCGTCAATCAGCGCCGCAAACTTTACAAGACCTGCAGCAGACTATTGAGCAAGAATGGGAGAGAATTTCGCAATACCGTATTCGTCGATTGACCGATACGGGTGCGTGCTGTGTAACAGGCTAATGGTGGGCACAACATATATTGACTTAGAAATGACGTCATCTGAACGCTATGGACTTTAATGTGATAAATTTTGACATTGTGATGTGCTTTAACGTCTAAACAACCAGTGTGCCAACTTTCAGTTTAATGTATTGCTTATTTCTGTAATACAAATGCTGTTGAAAATTAGAAGAAAAATGTATTTTTTCGCATGTTGCGTTTCTTTTTTTGGAGAGTATATATAGTTTTGTACACGATGACCAAGCAACAAAATACAATAAAAAAAAAGCGTGTTTAACATAAAATGTCATAATTAACTTTTCCAACAACAAAAACAACTTAAAGTTATGATTTTATCCTTGACATAAAATGGATGTGGATTCTGTGGAGGGAATTTCCCTAAATTCTATTCCTTAAATCATGGTACTTTTCTCAATTTAAGCAAACACAGATACGGATTATGTATTTCACGAACACGCTAGTAATAATGTACTAGGTATACGTGTATAGTATCTTAATAACACGATAAATGTTTGTTAAATGTTTGAGAATATCAACGTCACTCCAAGCGACTGCATCTTTTTACTTTTGTTGATAATGTAATTGTACCATAATGTTCTACGATGGAGCAGTAATGGAAGATTGAATATAACAGTTTTTTTGTTTTGTTTTTTTTTATAAATAAAACAGTTTAACTGTAATATCCAAACGAGTTTTTACGATTGTTTTATTGCATGAATGATTTAGATACCATTCAGTAGTGAAATACGCTTCATATATGTTGGGTTTTGTTACTACTGTTCTCCAAGAGTGAACATGAACCAATCTGTTATGTATTTTAAGTCTTTAGCTGTCGTCCCCTTTATTTCTGTTGGATTTTTTTCAACCATGTCCACAATATACGACATAAATAAATCTACGATGTATTTAGTACTTTCTAAAAGTTTGCAAATGCCAAGGTGACAAGAATGCCATAGATTAATGTTGGATTATATTACTAGTGTCTACAATAAGCGACATAAACAAATTTACAATGTATTTTAAATGTTTAGCTCTCATGCCTTACATTGATAGATTGGTGCTGTGCATTAGGGTTACGTGTCTACAATAAAGAACATATTAAACCAAGGGTTATCGAGTCTACAATAAAGAACATATTAAACAAAGGATTACCGTGTCTACAATAAAGAACATATTAAACCAAGGGTTACCTGTCTACAATAAAGAACATATTAAAGCAAGAGTTATCGTGTCTACAATAAAGAACATATTAAACCAAGGGTTACCGTGTCTACAATAAAGAACATATTAAACCAAGGGTTACCGTGTCTACAAAAAAGANAGAATGCCATAGATTAATGTTGGATTATATTACTAGTGTCTACAATAAGCGACATAAACAAATTTACAATGTATTTTAAATGTTTAGCTCTCATGCCTTACATTGATAGATTGGTGCTTTGCATTAGGGTTACGTGTCTACAATAAAGAACATATTAAACCAAGGGTTACCGTGTCTACAATAAAAAAACATATTAAACCAAGGGTTATCGAGTCTACAATAAAGAACATATTAAACCAAGGATTACCGTGTCTAAAATAAAGAACATATTAAACCAAGGGTTACCTGTCTACAATAAAGAACATATTAAACCAAGAGTTATCGTGTCTACAATAAAAAACATATTAAACCAAGGGTTACCGTGTCTACAATAAAGGACATATTAAACCAAGGGTTACCGTGTCTACAATAAAGAACATATTAAACCAAGGGTTACCGTGTCTACAATAAAGAGCATATTAAACCAAGGGTTATCGTGTCTACAATAAAGAACATATTAAACCAAGGGTTACCGTGTCTACAATAAAGAACATATTAAACCAAGGATTACCGTGTCTACAATAAAGAACATATTAAACAAAGGGTTACCGTGTCTACAATAAAAAAACATATTAAACCAAGGGTTACCGTGTCAACAATAAAGAACATATTAACCAAGGGTAACCGTGTCTACAATAAAGAACATATTAAACCAAGGGTTACCGTGTCTACAATAAAGAACATATTAAACCAAGGGTTACCGTGTCTACAATAAAGAACATATTAAACCAAGGGTTACCGTGTCTACAATAAAGAGCATATTAAACAAAGGGTTACCGTGTCTACAATAAAGAACATATTAAACAAAGGGTTACAGTATCTACACTGAAGAACATATTAAACCAAGGGTTACCGTGTCTACAATAAAGAACATATTAAACCAAAGGTTACCGTGTCTACAATAAAGAACATATTAAACAAAGGGTTACCGTGTCTACAATGAAAAACATATTAAAGCAAGGGTTATCGTGTCTACAATGAAGAACATATTAAACCAAGGGTTACCGTGTCTACAATAAATAACATATTAAACCAAGGGTTACCGTGTCTACAATAAAGAACATATTAAACCAAGGATTATCGTGTCTACAATAAAGAACATATTAAACCAAGGGTTACCGTGTCTACAATAAAAAAACTTATTAAACCAAGGGTTACCGTGTCTACAATAAAGAACATATTAAACCAAGGGCTACCATGTCTACAATAAAGAACATATTAAACCAAGGGTTACCGTGTCTACAATAAAGAACATATTAAACAGAGAATTATCGTGTCTACAATAAAGAACATATTAAACCAAGGGTTACCGTGTCTACAATAAAGAACATATTAAACCAAGGGTTACCGTGTCTATAATAAATAACATATTAAACAAAGGGTTACCGTGTCTACAATAAAAAAAACATATTAAACCAAGGGTTACCGTGTCTACAATAAAGAACATATTAAACCAAGGGTTACCGTGTCTACAATAAAGAACATATTAAACAAAGGGTTACCGTGTCTACAATAAAAAAACATATTAAACCAAGGGTTACCGTGTCTACAATAAAGAACATATTAAACCAAGGGTTACCGTGTCTACAATAAAGAACATATTAAACCAAGGGTTACCGTGTCTACAATAAAGAACATATTAAACCAAGGGTTAACGTGTCTACAATACAGAACATATTAAACCAAGGGTCACAGTATCTACACTGAAGAACATATTAAACCAATGGTTACCGTGTCTACAATAAAGAACATATTAAACCAAAGGTTACCGTGTATACAATAAAGAACATATTAAACAAAGGGTTACCTTGTCTACAATAAAGAACATATTAAACCAAGGATTACCGTGTCTACAATAAAGAACATATTAAACCAAGGGTTACCTGTCTACAATAAAGAACATATTCAACCAAGAGTTATCGTGTCTACAATAAAGAACATATTAAACCAAGGGTTACCGTGTCTACAATAAAGAACATATTAAACCAAAAGTTACCGTATCTACAATAAAGAACATATTAAACAAAGGGTTACCGTGTCTACAATAAAAACATATTAAGCCAAGGGTTACCGTGTCTACAATAAAGGACATATTAAACCAAGGTTACCGTGTCTACAATAGAGAACATATTAAACCAAGGGTTACCGTGTCTACAATAAAGAGCATATTAAACCAAGGGTTATCGTGTCTACAATAAAGAACATATTAAACCAAGGGTTACGTGTCTACAATAAAGAACATATTAAACAAAGGGTTACCGTGTCTACAATAAAAAAACATATTAAACCAAGGGTTACCGTGTCAACAATAAAGAACATATTAAACCAAGGGTTACCGTGTCTACAATAAAGAACATATTAAACCAAGGGTTACCGTGTCTACAATAAAGAACATATTAAACCAAGGGTTACCGTGTCTACAATAAAGAACATATTAAACCAATCTACCAAGTATTTTTAAGTTTCTAGTTCTCATTTCATAGATTGTTGTTGAGTTTTATAACTATCATGTCTACAAAAACTGCCATTGACCAAACTGTGAGGTATTTTAGTTCTTTATCTCTCTTATCAAATGATAATGTTGGGTTTTATTATTAACGTGTCTACAATAAAGGACATCAACCAATCTACGAAATATTTTATGTCTTTTATACGAAAGGGACAATCAGAATCCGTATATCGAAGAAGAACAGACAACACAATGGCCAAAAGAAAAAGTACAAAAGGACGATCTACAAAACATACATATAAAACTAAAGATCGAGTAACACGAACTCCACTAAAAACCGGGGGTGAACTCATGTGCTCCGGAAGGGTAGGTACTTCCTGCTCCACTTGTGGCATCTGTCGTGTTAATCTAGTTACAAACCCGGTAATAAGTCGTGAATGAGGAAAGAACCGGGAAGTGTTTACGACAAGTGGAACATATCCGTGGTCATTTGTGACACAGATATTCCATAGCGGTCAAGACTGTAAAATTCTTGAAGTGATGACTTCAACATGTTGTGCCAATGCAAAGTGCATCTGAATGAAACATGACGTCTCCTTCATTTTAGGCCTTTTTTATATGCGTTCTATTGGTGGATCTACGGGGATTTAATACTGTTTTGTATTTCTACCATTGGTATTACCGGAAGTGTAACATTAGATCAATCAGTTTGATGACCTTGGAATGTTTATTAATGTCAAAAACAGATGACGAACACTTATTGTAAAATCTCTATAGAGAAAGTCAAGGACGTAAATATATTCATTCAATAAAATCCTCAATACAAAATATCAAACATTGTTCATTTACGTTGGTATGGAATATGAAGACCTGGATCTTCCTTCTCTTAAATGGGTTCATAATTTACACCAGTGTCTTTACAAATAGAGTTATATTGCTGGGTCTGCCAAATGCTCCACGAAACATCTTTCCAAATTATTAACATCTACTCTATCCGGGCTACAGAGTTACTGTGAAACTAGCTACTCAAGGGGTGGTGTGAATCAGATGTGGATTCTGAAGAACTCTAAATATATGTTAGGGTAGATACAATCAAGGTTCATATTCTTATGCAATATCATTAAATCATATGACTTCTCTACCCTCTACACAACTCTTCTCCATTCAAAGCTAAAAGACAGGTTAGAATAATTTGTCCGAATGAGTTTCATGTCTTTGCAAGGGACATATTTTATTTTGTACAAAAAAAACATTCTACCAAAACGTTCCTTGAAACTGATGTCGTCAAAATGCTCGAGCTTTGATTTACAACATATATTTTATGTTTTTCAACACACATTACTAAGGGTACAAACTTTGCTCCTCTTCTCGTCTTTATTCGAGACAGACTTCGAACAGGGTTTTCTCAAGAAAAACGAAAAGAAGCTAGCCCGATCCTTTAATTTCATGTTCCACTATATATATGATATCATTTCATTAAATAATTCTATAAATATTGATGATCGCATCTATCCTATTGAGTTTGAAATAAAGGATATCACAGATACAGCTATGGATGTTTCACATCTTGACTTGCACCATGAGTGTCAGCTAAGAACGAAATTTTACGCAAAAAGAGATAATTTAGATTTTTCCTATTTATATGCAGCAACATTCGAGCAGCTCCTGTATATGGAATATACATTTCCCTTGTGGATCATATCATGATTTCCGTAGTAGAAGGTTGCTGCTAGCAAGGCTACTCAACTAAGGGTTCCTAGGGGGTAAGTTGCAGACATTACGGTCGTCACCGTAACGTGTTTAACCGTTACGGAGTATCTGTGTCACACATAACCACGAATATGTTCCGTTTGTCATAATCACAATTAAGTCTTTTATCATTCATGACTTTTCAACGGGTTTGTAACAAGAGTAACATGACCGGTGCCAATAGTTGGGAACTGCTTACCTTTTCAAAGCACCCGAGTTAACCCTCGTGTTTGGTAGAGTTCGTGGTGCTCGATCTTTAGTTTTCTATGCAGTGCTTTGTATATCATTGTTTTTATCTTGGCCATTGTGTTGTCTACCCTTCTCCGAGTTACGGCTTCTGCTTACACTTTGGCATTTTCTATCTTTTCTTATGTTTGTTGGTGGCAAATCTGTTCATGTGACGATGACGCAGAGTACAATGGATTTTCATTCAGTATATGAGGATTTCGGTAATATGGCGTTATAGAATTTCAAAGAAACGGCTTATCAACAGATTGACATAAAAATAACCGAATATTCGAGATACATGGATCACATTAAGCTTAAACGACAATACAAGGGATCATATTTTTACGTCTCGTTATTAAAGTCTCTACATATCCAGGTTCGAGATAACAATGTTCTATTGTAAATTGTCGACAGAAACATTAACATTTCAACATTTAAATTATTACATACGTAAACACTGTAAGTAATTGTTAATAAATAAAAACGCGGATTTGTGCCAGGTAAATGACTTCCACGTTGTAATATTTTGGGGATTTACCGGTGTAAAAAAAACAAAATGTTAAAATGTTGACAGTTTTAGTATACCTAATTGCACAATGACCTTCCGTTTTCCACCAGATGGGAAACAAACAGTATTTGATTTATTAACTCATCTCTAATAAAATAGTATATATAGTCTAACTTTTGTTAATATTTTGAATAAGCAAAACTCTAAAGCATAAATGTAAGTAATAGTCTGTATTGTTTTACAAGTAATGCATATTACCTAACCCTTCGAGACATGTAAATTAAATTAAATATATTCTGAAGTGCAACGCATTCCGTATACATTTCTTAAATATATTATTACAATGATCGTAAACTTTGTTTTCGAAGATAATTTTTCCCGAAGATGATGTATATTTTGCGTTATTTCGCAAATATATGTCCTATTTTGCAAGCTTCTGCTTACAGTTAGAAACTCGTCGTGTGCACTTAATCTAATATCAACATGTTTATTACTACATATACCCGGGGAATATTAGTCCTCGATTATAGCACCCACCCAGCAGTCAGTGTTTCGTCACTGACATCTTTTATTAGATATATTTATTATTGAAATTGACAGTTCCTAAATAATGTAATTATTAATAAAACTAAGGTTCTCCTCCCTCAGTTAATAATTGTCTTATCTGATTTTGGATATGCTGTTTAGGTTCGTTGGTTTTCTTGCTCTCAAAGTTCTTCGGCTTTTCTATATATATCGTTTGACGTTGAACGTACCTGATGAAGGTTTTTACAGTTACGCGTCGTGTTCACTAACTTGGACATCTCAGTTTTTAGTAATTCCCTTAACACATGTGTTGACATATATTTTGGCATATCAGGTTCCAGCATCCACTGTCTCAAAGTAGAAGAGGCAGTTTATCACCATGGGATTCTCTATGAAGTTTCTCAATCTGATTTAACCGTTATCTACAACTTAAAACAATACTCACACATTCAATTAGTACTAAGATTGACAATTCTTCAGTTAAGGGTGTAAACCTGGGTTACCCTAAAATTTCCCCATTGTTCAATTTTGAAAAAAAAAAAATTACATCATGGAATAGTTATATCTAAATACGTTATCTTCCAAAGTTTCAAAAAATGTCACCGTGCCGTTTTCTCCATAGCACATCCTAAATATAGCATTGTTTTTGTGTATTCTTGACGCCAGATGGTAATACTAGTTTCGGAAGATTCTAATAGATATGCACATTTATTTCTGATTGAAAGGGAATATTTTTGCTTTATTACACTTGAGAGTGTTGTTGTTGAATAAATATGAAATATCTAACATATCTGAACATTCTGTTTGGAGATAATCACGTGCAAAACAATGGAAACTGCAAAAAAAGGGGGATGCCCTGAGGACCACTTTGATATTAAAGAAAAATTCCTGTCGATTAATTTCCACAAAAAAATGTCATACTGAAGAATAGACATATAGACATCATTGCTCCACATTTTACAAACTTTTACCGTCAGACTTTTAAAATATTTAAATTTATGTTTTTCATGGATGGCACCCTGAAAAAAATCGTCAAGGAAAGTTATCACACACCCATCCTTTGCTAGTTTAATTGTTTGTGAGATAAAAAAAAACTAGTTACCAATAACAAATGACTGCATTTGTCTTTATTATTTTCAGGTTAGCTGGGGAGGGGGAGGGGTGGTTTGAGGGTGACTCTACTTGATTAATTCATTAACAAAATAACCCCCCCCCACAAAAAAATACAGACAGCCACCCAGCTGTATTGTTAAATTCCTTCAAATGCTGTGCTCCATTTATATTCGTTTGATTCTGGTTATTCTTTAGTTGTCTAGGGAGAAGGGAGGCGGCGGTATAAGAGAGGATCAGATATTACATTTTTTTTTCCAAACATAGCTTTCTATTTTTTTAACTACCATAAAATGAATTTGCTCTATAGTTTCATAATATCTAAGATTCTGGTGTATATAAATTTTTTTTTTTGGCAAACCCTTGAAATTTAATAGAAAAAGGTTGTCAAACAAATTGTGTTACATTTCTGGCATTTTTGACAACATATTTCGATCAACATTTTTTCTGGAAAGAGATATTTCAATGATATTTTGTGGGCACCGGGATATGATAATAACACACTGCCTGACACT
>MJUT01040205.1:99188-111584 GCA_002080005.1 Gigantidas platifrons | reverse complement strand
TCCTACAAACACCCATCATGTTACTCATATGAGCCTTCCTACAAACACCTATTATGTTGCTCATATGAGCACTCCTACAAACACCCATTATGTTACTCATATGAGCCCTCCTACGAACACCTATTATGTTACTCGTATGAGCACTCCTACAAACACCCATTATGTTACTCATATGAGGCCTCCTACAAACACCTATTATGTTACTCGTATGAGCACTCCTACAAACACCTATTATGTTACTCGTATGAGCACTCCTACACACACTCATTATGTTACTCATGTGAGCCCTCTCACAAAACCCATTATGTTACTCATATGAGCCCTCCTACAAAAACTGATTATGTTACTCATATGAACCCTTCTACAAACACCCATTATGTTACTCATATGAGCTCTCCTACAAACATCCACCATGTTACTCATATGAGCCCTCCTACGAAAATCTATTATGTTACTCATATGAGCCTTCCTACAAACACCCACCATGTTACTCATATGAGCCCTCATACTAACATCCACCATGTTACTCATATGAGCCCTCCTACAATAACCTATTATGTTACTCATATGAGTTCTCCTGCAAACATCCACCATGTTACTCATATGAGCCCTCCTACAAAAACCTATTATGTTACTCATATGAGACTTCCTACAAACACCCACCATGTTACTCATATGAGCCCTCATACTAACATCCACCATGTTACTCATATGAGCCCTCCTACAAAAACCTATTATGTTACTCATATGAGCTCTCCTACAAACATCCACCATGTTACTCATATGAGCCCTCCTACAAAAGCCTATTATGTTACTCATATGAGACCACATACAAACACCCACCATGTTACTCATATAAATCCTCCTACGAACACCCACCATGTTACTCATATGAGCCCTCCTACAAAAACCCACCATGTTACTAATATGAGACCTCCTACAAACACCCGCCATGTTACTCATATGAGTCCTCAGACAAACACCCACCATGTTACTCTTATGAGCCCTCCTACAAACACCCATTATGTTACTCATATGAGCCCTCCTAAAAGCACCCACTATGACACTCAAATGAGCTCTCCTACAAACACCTACCATGTTACTCATATGAGCCCTCCTACAAAAAACATTTATGTTACTCATATGAGCCCTTCTACAAACACCCATTATACTATTCATATGAGCTCTCCTACAAACATCCACCATGTTAATCATATGAGCCCTCCTACAAAAACCCATTATGTTACTCATATGATCCCTCCAACAAAAACCCACCATGTTACTCATATGAGCCCTCCTACAAACACCCACCATGTTACTCATATGAGCCCTCTTACAAACAGCAACAATGTTACTCATATTAGCCCTCCTACAAACACCCAATATGTTATTCATATGAGCCCTCCTACAAACACCCATTACGTTATTCATATGAGCCCTCCTGCAAGCATCCACCATGTTACTCATATGAGCCCTCCTACAAAAACCCACCATGTTACTCATATGAGCCCACCTACAAACAACCACCATGTTACTCATATGAGCCCTCCTACAAACACCCACCGTGTTACTCATATGAGCCATCCAACAAAAACCCACCATGTTACTCATATGAGCCCTCCAAATAAAAACCTACCATGTTACTCATATGAGCCCTCCTACAAGCACCCGCCATGTTATTCATATGAGCCCTCATACAAACACCCACTATGTTACTCATATGATCCCTCCTACAAACACCCATCATGTTACTCATATGAGCCCTCCTACAAACACCCAACATGTTACTCATATGATCCCTCCTACAAACACCCATTATGTTACTCATATGAACCCTCCTTCAAACACCCACCATGTTACTCATATGAGGCCTCCTACAAACACCCACAATGTTACTCATATGAGTCCACCTACAAACACCCACCATGTTACTCATATGAGCCCTCCTACAAACAGCAACAATGTTACTCATATGAGCCCTCCTACAAAAACCGATTATGTTGCTCATATGAGGTCTTCTACAAACACCCATTATATTACTCATATGAGCTCTCCTACAAACATCCACCATGTTACTCATATGAGCCCTCCTATAAAAGCCCATTATGTTACTCATATGATCCATCCTACAAACACCCACCAGGTTACTCATATGAGTCCTTATACAAACACCCATTATGTTACTCATATGAGCCCTCCTACAAACACCCATTATGTTTCTCATATGAGCCCCCCTATAAACACCAACCATTTTACTCATATGAGACCTCATAAAAACACCCACTATGTTACTCATATGAGCCCACCTACAAACACCCAACATGTTACTCATATGAGCCCTCCTACAAACACCAACGATATTACTCATATTAGCCCTCCTACAAACACACACCATGTTTCTCATATTAGGCCTCCTACAAACACCCACCATGTTACTCATATGAGTCCTCATACAAACACCCACCATGTTTCTCATATTAGCCCTCATACAAACACCCACCATGTTACTCATATGAGTCCTCATACAAACACCCACCATGTTACTCATATGAGCCCTCCTACAAACACCCACCATATTACTCATATGAGCCCTCCTACAAACACCCACCATGTTACTCATATGAGCTCTCCTACAAACACCCATTATGTTACTCATATGAGTCCTCCTACAAACACCCATTATGTTACTCATATGAGACCTCCTACAAACACCCACCATGTTACTCATATGATCCCTTCTACAAACACCCACTATATTACTCATATGAGCTCTCCTTCAAACACCCACCTTATTACTCATATGAGCCATCCTACAAACACTCACCATGTTACTCATATGAGCCCTCCTACAAACACCCATTATGTTACTCATATGAGCTCTCCTACAAACACCCATTATGTTACTCATATGAGCCCTCCTGTAAACACCCACCATGTTACTCATATGAGACCTCCTACAAAAACCCACCATGCTACTCATATGAGCCCTTCTACAAATACCCACCATGTTACTCATATGATCCCTTCTACAAACACCCACCATATTACTGATATGAGCTCTCCTTCAAACACCCACCTTATTACTCATATGAGCCATCCTACAAACACTCACCATGTTACTCATATGAGCCCTCCTACAAACACCCATTATGTTACTCATATGAGCTCTCCTACAAACACCCATTATGTTACTCATAGGAGACCTACAAACACCAACCATGTTACTCATATGAGCCCTTCTACAAATACCCATTATGTTACTCATATGAGCCCTCCTATAAACACCCACCATGCTACTCATATGAGCCCTCCTGTAAACACCCACCATGTTACTCATATGAGACCTACAAACACCCACCATGTTACTCATATGAGCCCTTCTACAAATACCCATTATGTTACATATATGAGCCCTCTTAGAAACACCCACCATGTTACTCATATGAGCCCTCCTGTAAACACCCACCATGTTATTCATATGAGACTTCCTACAAAAACCCACCATGTTACTCATACGAGTCCTCCTACAAACACCCATTATGTTACTCATATGAGCCTTCCTACAAACGCCCATTATGTTGCGTATATGAGCCCACATAGAAACACCCACCATGTTACTCATATGAGGCCTCCTACAAATGCCCACCATGTTGGTCATATGAGTCCTCCTATAAACACCCACCATATTACTCATATGAGCCCTCTTACAAACACCCATATGATATATACAACAACACTGACAATACCTCCTAATACATTTCATCAGTGGTGTACTGGTAAACTTGTTTGTAGGTTCGAGCCCCGGTTGGGTCAAACCAAAGAAAATAAAAATGGTATCTGCTGCTTTCACACTAAGCACACAGGTTGAAGAAGTAAGAGTATAGACTGGTTGGCTCGGAATCAGGATAATGTGTTGGAGTGGAGCGACAGGTCTACCCGCGGACAGTTATTCCACTGCGATATCACAATTAACATAATCAAATTAAACATGCTGGTCTACCACAAAAGGAACACCATTATTATTTCCGTGAATGTAACTTGTTCTCGACATAATACGGCTGACAATGTCTTTGTGTCTTTGTACTTTCCTTCAGTTCTGCCTAGTCTTTATATATTATTGAATTTGTTGTCGTCATGATAACATATTTGACACTGAATGTTAAGCAAAGAACAATCAATTAATCTAAGTAAGCGTTAGAGAAAACTGAATGGACAATCCAGAGACACTTCAAATATTAACATAAGACACGAGAGGAAGAAAAACAAAACACAAAAAACACAACACAGAAAGCTAAAAAGCTTAGCAACACGGACCACAACAAAACCTTGGGGTGAACACAGGTGCTCGCGAAGGGTAATGAGTTCCTGCGTTTTTATTATAAGAAACCCTCCATGTTATACATATAGTCAATACGTGTTGGACACTCCTATAGGCAAACAAACATAAATAACATAAATAAGACATCAACCCTCCTACAAACAGCTGGAGGTAAAACAGAGCCAAACATCGTTTTTATGCGGAAATCGTAACGGAACAAAGAACATCAAGATATATGATAGGACAAATAATACATGAGCACTCCTACAGACAAGTGGGGGTAAGGACGAACTAAACATCATTTTTATGCAGAAATCGTAACACGGAACTACATTTTTGTAAAATGGCTTCACAAAAAATGTATGTTTTATGTTTTATTTGCAGACTTCTCTTTTACTACAAAACTTGAGGATATAACCGTTATAGGCATTGGCTCAGATGTTACGTTATCGTGTTGCCTGGACAAGGAATATGGCGTACGATGGTATAAAGATCAGGAAGAAATAATTCTGAACGACAAATTTAAAGTTGAAGATGAAGGGTTGGAACATAAACTTATAATTTCTGATATACAGGAAAAAGATTCGGGTGTTTATTCCTGCCATTGTGGAACAACAAAAACTAGATGTGTATTGAAAGTCGAAGGTTGTATTATTCATTTAAATTAGTATGGAACAAATTAAATGAAAAGCAAAAAAATATACCGCTCCTTCGGAACAGCTCTAAAATCCTTGAGAAAATCCTTTAATCAGAGACAAAATTGATACCCCTTTAACACATATATACATGACCGATCACTTTCCTGGCTTGGTACAGGCACTTCAATAAAATACAACGGGGTTAAACTAGTTTTAAGGGACCAAGTCTCCCTCCGAATAACTCATAGAGTCCGTTAACATTATACAATTATTGAGGAGACTGAAATTAAAAGTCAATATCTGCTTTATTAAATAATAAGGAATTTTTCAAACTTAATGATTGTTTTATCATTTTTCAATATTATTATTCAAATATTAAAATTTTGAAATTTTGGAAACTTTTTGAAAATTTGATCATTTAGAAATTTTATGAAAACTTTAAATTTTGAACTTTAAAAAAAAAAGATTTTATTTTATAATTTTAAAATTTTTTGAAAATTTATGAATGAGTAAGACGTAATTTATTGGTCAACACAACTTGACATCTTGGCTTTGGTTGGTTGGTAGGCAAGCCCAAATATACCTCACGCGAGGTGTACTCACTCTGCGGTAGAGTTGAGGAAATGCTAGCGAGAGTGAAATCAAAAACGATAATTTCACTGTGAAATTATCGTTTTTATTTAACTCGGTAAATTCTGTAATTCTACGCTACACACGTAATATAGTGCAATTAAACTTATTTTATATTAAATTCGATTCAAAACATTTTTTTATCTATATAATAAATACTATAACTAATTGACGAGTTTCTTTATCGAAAATATGTCACTCATGACCGAATACCGTTGTAACTCATTCATGCGCTGTGCGCATTCGTGAGTTACTGCGTTATTTGGTCATTCGTGACATATCTTTGATGATGAAACTCGTCAATTAGTTTATAGTATAATTATTGACTTTTGTTGAAGTTAATACAAGTATCTATCGTTCCAAGATATATGATATTTACCGAGGCCGAAGCCGAGGTAAATATCATATATTTTTGAATGATAGATCCTTATATTAATCGAAATGAAAGTCAGTAATTGTTTTATTATATGAAATTGTTATTAAGGCCCTCTATTGTTTTTAAATTGGCATTAAAGGAAAACTCAAGTCAGTTGAACAATTGTTATAATTCAATACATTGAAACTTTTTATTCGTAAATAACTAATTATTAAGTAAAAAAACACCTTTATTAACATTAATATACACAATTAGAAATATGAATATTTGGAATTTGCTGTCGTAGTGTAAACGTCCATGACACCTCTTCATGTGACGTCACGGAGACAGATCATGTTAACTAGTTGAATAAATGAATAACTTTTGACTATTTTCAACATCAGATCAACTGCAATACAATGTTAACAATTTGTATATCGTCCTAATTTTTTCTTAATATACCCATCTAATGTTACATTTACATAACACAAATGAGTTTATTTGTATTGGGGCCGGGGGTGGGGGGCATCTACGTATTATTCCATGTTCTACATGACTGGCCGTAGGATAAATAACTGTCACTTTTAACTCGTTTTATGCTTACACATTTATTTTGGGGTCATTAGGTCAAAGGTCAATGTCACCATTACTATAAATATAATTTTTGACAACAGGGTCGTTTCTGTACGATAACTTTAGTTTTGTATATTGGATCTTTAACAAACTTGGCCATATCATTCCTCTGTGGAAGGGGAAGAATCCTTTTTATTTTGGGGTCATTAAGTCAAAGGTCAAGGTCACCGTTACTATAAATAAAATTTTTGACAACAGGGTCGTTTCCGCACGATAACATTAGTTTTGTATATTGGATCTTTAACAAACTTGGCCACATGATTCCTCTGTAGAAGGGGAAGAACCCTATTTATTTTGGGGTCATTAAGTCAAAGGTCAAGGTCACCGTTACTATAAATATAATTTTTGACAACAGAATCGTTTCCGCACGATAACTTTAGTTCTGTATATTGGATCTTTACCAAACTTGGCCACATGATTCCTCTGTGGAAGGGGAATAACCCTATTTATTTTGGGGTCATTACCATTATACCGTTTGATAATTTATATAGACGGGCGTATTTTGTGATGCACACATGTCTTGTTCATTTGTGCAATAATATGATTGACATGAAGTCATAATGATTTTGTAAATATCAAAAGTTAAATATACGACGTTAATTTTCCGATTTGCATAATTTTTAATGATAAAATTGCAACTGATCAATGCTGCTATAATATACGATACCGATTGCATGACGTCATGGGTCTTTCGGAAGAGCTTTAATTGCAGTATATAATCCGAGAATGTATTATGCCTTTTGTCTCCTCACATTGAAGAGTTACGAAAAATGACGATCCCCATTATTTGGTGCTACAGGCACCTTCAATGACCAAATTCTACATTACGTTATACTATTTTTAACATTCATTAGAACAAATGTCTTTTATTTACTGTCATTTAAATTTTCACGCTAACTTGTTAAGACCATGGCGTTTTCCTTTAAACACTTCATGTGTTTTTTGCAAGTTTTAATGGTAACAAGAAAGATTTATGAATACTGCAAAGATTAATTTTGATCGTTGCAGATGAACCTTTGGAACGTTATATTAACCTCACGTGACACTAAAATTAAAAGTATGGGTTTTTCAATTCTAGAGTCACGTAAGGTTAATATAACATTCCAAAGGCTCCTCTGGAACGATCTAAATTAATCTTTGTGGAAATTGAAGGCTTAAATGTAGTATTCATAAAGTTCTATCAAGACAACATCTCATGTTTTTAGCCAATCAGATAAAAGAAATATTCATGGTCATATAATAAACATTATTAGAAACATCCAATTAAGCATGTTGGTCTAGTACAAAATGAATATCATTATTATTTCCTTGTATGCATCTTGTTCATTCCATAATACGGCTAACATATTTGGCATTAAACAACAATTATTCACTCACTTACTTCTTATACATTTCTAGGTTTCACAGTTATTATATACTAAAGGTTTCAAAAAAACTTGTCGCACCCTTATTTTAGTCTGTGAATTTCTTTCATTTTATATATCTAGAGTATGATATTCTGTAATCTTCTCTTGGAAATTTATCACGATCTGGCACAACATAAATCTCAGTAAATGAGAATCAGTGTCAAATGCAATGCGCACAATGTGTTTCTGGAAAAATCAGGTATACGCTCAAAGCTATAATATGTGAAAGTCAAATAATTTAAAAGTCTTTGGGAGCAAGAAAACAAAAGGGCCTAAACAGGATGGCCAAAATAGTCAATGATCACCTTTGCCTGAATGACAAGAACATTAGATTTAATAATAATTCCATGATTTTGGAACTATGGGGTTCGTGTTGCGCGATCTTTAGTTTTCTGTGTACTGGTTTGCAGATCATTATTTGTCCTTTTTCATTAGACCATTATATTGTCTTCCCTTCTTCCATTGACGGCTTCAGATTAACCTTTTGTTATCTTTAACATTTTCTTCGATAGAAAATATATTTAATAAATAATGTCAGTGCCTAAGCACTGACTACTGAGCAGATGATGCCCTCGGGGACTAAAAGTCTAAATTCATTTGCATCCTTTTCTCTGTTTTGTAGCTAACCGATTCATAAGACAGCTAGAAGACGTTACAATTTCTGCAGGTCAAAAGCTGATCATATCTTGTGAGCTGGACGCAGAATGCAGAAATGTTAAATGGTACAAAACAAATGGTTTCATATCCTATAGAGCCACCACTACCGATGCTAGGATAGCTGGTAGTAATGCACATAGGTACAAGCTAGAACTCAACCAGGTTAAAATGGAGGACGCTAGAGAATACAACTGTCAGAACGAGAATGTCATAACCACCTGTAACGTCCTGGTTAAAGTATGTGTCTTATGTTAATTTTATCAGACACACACCACTATAAAAGGAAAGTTTAAATAGTGATGGTCAATAATTCCATCAATAATATGATAATAATGTGCTACCTTGGGACGAAGTCCAATAATTTTGTTTTAAGCAATATTAACTCAGATATATGGACCTATGTATTTTCTTAAAGGTAGACCGGGGCGGATCCAGACTTTCTCAAAAGAGGGGACAAATAGGGGGACCAAAACCCAAATTTCCCGTCGCCATAATGGGGACCTGCCCCCTCCTGTTGACTGTGCACCCAGTCCGGTGTTCTATAATCCGGTACTCGATGTCTCATAGAAAATATTATTTTGTACAGGAGGAGGAAGAAATGAAACTCTGTTTAATGATATTGTCGGTCCCATGGTATATGTTTAATGGGCTTGAACACACTGCGATTTTGAGTCATTTTTTAACATTCATAACCGGAAGTAGTTCCAGATTACTGCGCATCCGAATGTCTGCAGCAGTAACCCTGTATTGGTTTCCGATGCGTCGTTTCTGGTGCAAGGAATTTAATCCACAAGTTAAATGGTCGGTCCCTTAGTGATATGGATCTGGAATCAAAATATTGCTATTTCTACCATAGTTGGGACTTCGTCCCATATCAACTAAGCGAGCAACCACCTCTCACCATAAATCTTTGAACATAAAAACGACCACGACATATGACGTTACAAATTCCATGGGACAGGCACAAAAATGTTGCGGGATTAAAACCGTTAATGGGATCCCAATTCTCTCCTCTTGAGAATTGGATCTCCAATGACTATACAGATATAAACAAAGGATACAATTCATGCACATATGTGTATGTGTTAATACATCACGTTTATCAAAGTGGAATATCTCTGAATTGCAAAAACAGAACCTGCAGTACCATAGCAATGTAATAATTTCGCGAGAAAAAAACTTTAAAGTCAAACCTGCCCATGCGGTCAACTCTATTTAGCAGTCAGATGTATTAAAATATCTACTTTGTATTGTCTTTCTATGAACAAATTTCTATGAATTGAACCTCTTTTAAGAGGTCACCTGTCTTTAAAGACCACTATTTCTTTGAGCCACGGGGGACGGTTAATATAGGTTTGACTTTATTTACCTAAAAGTAGAATAGGGAGGTGGCTAAAAAGTAACCTGGTTAGCGGATAAAGTAACTCTCATTTACTTTAATAAAGGATTAGGGTTATGGTGTTTAACACCACTTTCAACAATATTTTAGCTATATTGTGGTGGTCAATTTTATTGGTGGAGTACCCGGAGAAAACCACCGACCTGTTGCAGGTCGCTGACAAACTTTATCACATAATGTTGTATCGAGTACACATCGCCATGAACGGGGTTCGAATTGAGAACTTTAATGGTAATAGGCACTGATTGAATAGGTAGTTGTAAATCCAGCTAGCATACGATCACTACCACAACAGCCACATTGATGATATTTGAATTGGTGACTTACGGACAATTTATACAGTATTTGAGTTGCTGTGCCAATATGTTGGAACTAACTTATGGGACAATTTAAAAAAAAAACAATAACAAATTTGATATCACAAAATCAGGGCGAAGCGTTTGATTGTTGCCATCTTATTTCACGAAAGGGACATAACTCTACTACTAACCGTATCTTATAGTCCGTTCGACTTCTATAAAACTTCAGAAAAAAATTCTTAAAAATCCAATTTTCAAATCAAAATTGTTTTTTTCTTAATGTATATTAATATATGATATATACGAACTCTGACAATTAATTTTAAAAAAATTGGTCCATTATTAAAAAAGTTACCCATTAGGTCTCTATAATAATTATATTTTCTGAAGTGTAAAAATCTACGTGGAGTGAGTACAAATAGTGTAAGAGCCCAACCATCAAAACAAAATATCAGACATGTGCTTTCAATGTCTATTTCAATGTACCATGTGACATAAGACATTTAAATATTAAAAGGCTACTCATCAACTGACCATTAAGGTGATAGTCAATTGTCATTGATGTCCTTTAATATTTAAATGTCCTATGTCACATGGCACAATCTGTTATTTATACTCACTCCGTCCAGATTTTTACACTTCAGAAAATATAATTAACATAGAGACCTAATGGATAACTTTTTTAATAATGGACCAAAAATTTTGAAATTAATTGTCAGAGTTCGTATACATCTAGAAAAAGAAATGTTGATTTGAAAACTGGATTTTTAAGAGTTTTTTCTGAAGATTTATTGAAGTCAAACAGACTATAAAAGTACTGACCGTTTATTGAATTTCTACGGTTTCCACGTATTTGCTATAAACCAATGCTTTTTATAGAAATACGAAGTATGTAAAACATAAGATATAGTCCTTTACATGGGCCGTCGTTGTCGTGATAGCATTGTAGTTGGATTTACAACTACCGGTGTAATTAGTGCCTATCACCACTAAAGTTGTGAGTTCGAACCCCGTTCATGGCAGGGTGTAAAGATACAACTTATGTGATCAAGTTTGTCAGTGACGTGCGACAGGTCTGTGGTTTTCTACGGGTACCCCGGTTTTCTCCAACAATTAAACTGACCGCCACGATATGAGTGAAATATTGTTGAAAGTGGCGTTAAACATCATAAACTAAGCTACATTACATGTGTATATTGCTTTACAGGAAATAGAGGAAATACAGGTTGATGCTTCAGTAAATACAACGACACTGTTAAGTGAATTGGACAGCACAAAAGAACAGCTAAAAGTGACGAAAGGTGAATTACTAAAGACAAGAACGGAATTTAAAAGTGCAGCAACAGATGTAAAACAAAAACAAATTATTATAAAAGAAAGAGAAAAACAGATAGCAGAACTTAGAGCTGTTATGCAAAAAATCAAAGAACGTGAAATAGAAAACAACGAAAACTACATTAAAGAACTCGAAAACAAAAACCAACAATTGGCAGAATCTGTTAAAAGTCTTGAATCAAAATATGAAGAATTATAAATCATTAAAGACAAGTCGGCACAAATGAAGGAACATATTGATTAATTGGTAGACGAAAAACAGCACCTGAAAAAAAAGTTAGCACCTTTGAATTATACATTAATGACAAGGAAAGTCAACACCAAAAGGTTTTAGAAGAGATCAGAACAATGATACAAGGTACGTATTAATTTCAATTTTGAGTAAAATAGGCCTTCGCCTTATTGATAGAAAGGAGACTAACGATATATTTACATACATCTGTTAGACTCTTGTCCCGAATATGCTTTTAAACATTTTTCTCTTATACCAATTTTCTTAAATCGCGTGTAAATTTGGAGCTGACAGTCGGTTGCCTCACTGTCTTTGGAGCTGATAGTCGGTTGTCTCACTGTCTTTGGAGCTGATAATCGGTTGCCTCACTGTCTTTGGACCTGATAGTCGGTTGTCTCACTGTCTTTGGAGCTGATAGTCGGTTGCCTCTCTTTCTTTGGAGCTGATAGTCGGTTGCCTCACTGTCTTTGGAGCTGATTGTCGGTTGCCTCACT
>MJUT01040205.1:70706-83593 GCA_002080005.1 Gigantidas platifrons | reverse complement strand
TACCACGATGGCCCCTGTTTATTATTGTGATATGAATCAAAAAGGAAAAATAAAAAAATAGTATACTCAATAATCAGCATGAAATACAACTGTAATGAAAATTCAACCTTGCACAATTGAAGGGCAAAGGATATATGAGGTCCAAGTCCTTACGGTTTAAGATACTGGGGGGAGGGGCAAAATCGTAAATAGTCGGTTTTATTGTCGAAATTTGAGCCAGGTAAACAGATATTTGAGATAGTAAAACTGACGATTTATGGCGGCAACACTTTAAATACAATACAGTTATTCCCATTCTAAAGAAATTCTTCCAATAACATTTGCTTACAATTATCAGGTGTTATTAATCAATTTCATTGCGCATTTTCACATACCATATCCGCCAAAATAGTTCCGTAGTTACAAACCTGTTCGGTCAGAAATTACATGCTTCATAAAACAATCAATGTAATCATAGCAAAAAATATCAACTTTAATTTAATGTCTCGCTTCGAATTAATATTCTGACGCAGTTTCAAACCTGGTACAACGAAAAATTTACTCTGACTTGTAAATGCAAATTGTCCAACGAAATTGCTTGTTACATAACCAATTGCATTAGCATAACTATTTGACTGAAGCCAAATAATTTTAAGAGAATGTGTTTAATGATACCATGAAATAACCACACTTTACACATTGAATGACGAAGTGCAGGAAAATTGTTTTTTAAATGAATATTTTCATTACTCATATGACAAGATTAAACTGTGCTCATTGACTGATAGACTGAAGACAATGCAAACGTAGATATCTAATTTAGTGCGCACGAAGCGTTTCTGGAATAACCTTCATCAGGTACACTCAAAATCGAAACAATGGAAAGCAAAATAATTTATAGTTTTGAAAGCAATAATTATAGTATAACTAACTGTGATGTTCGATTACCAAAAATAGGTCACGAATGACCGCACAACTGATAATTCCAGTAGTGCGGTCATTCGTGACATATGTTTGGTAATCAGACATCGAAGTTAGTTATACTGTTTATTATATTGACTGTTTTGAGTCAATAAATTTGATATTTTCTTTCATCTGCATTGCATGTGTTTATTTCTTTATTGCGCATTAATATACAACTGTGCCCTTGGCTACTCGTTGACTGAAAAGTTTGTCTAATGCTTTCAATTTTGTAAATCAATAAATTTATGTGCACATATTTCGATTAGGAATATAATTTCCATGTTGGTTACTTGTAAACTTTGTGACCATAGTATGCACTCGACCTTGAAAGACACAATTGTATTTATTGACAATTGATGTATGTTTCATTTGTACTATATGTACATTTCATTTGTACCCTTGTGGGAAGAATGTTTTGTGAAAGAAGTCGGATGCATACCAATATTTGGCCGTTAACAAAATCAAAACTATTTCAAATTCGATGGATTATATAATTAGAAAACAAGTAATTTAACAATATAACAGCTAGGAAATGTAAATCGTTAAATGTGGGTCCAAACGATTCAAACGTTAAATGTGTAATTCAAACCGATTATAGCAGAAGGAAACTGGACTAAAGTTCACTCAGAATCGGAACCACTAAACGATAAAGGTAGGATTCTTTTATATTTAGTTTTTACTATTTGTAGTCCGGAATCATCACTTTGTCTTTTCTGACTAGACGTAGGATTGCTAAAATTAAAAGTTCCTCTGTAAATGTAAGTGTTCCCATAAAAAACGTACTTGTGGTTGGCGAAGGCTGTGAAAAATTTGGGTTCATTTCACAAGAAGCAATAGAACGGACACTGTTATTTGGAGTTAATTTATAGCAGACGATCTGTTGGGGGTGGTTAAAGTTTTATCCTACTGTTGGAAAGATTCTTTCTACCGAGACCACATGTTTTTAGAACATAATTCTGCCATGAAAAGTATTAAAACATGTCAATGTTTGCCAAATTTATCTGCTTTTTATTGTATCGTAATGACATACTAGATTAAGATATCCTTTTGTTTATTTATTAAATCTTTCCTTTATCATAAATGAAACTAACAATCTGTCAATGAAATGAAGCAAAGGGACATCACTCCATATAATATTCTAAAAAAAATAGTTCCGGCACGAAAAATGGCGTGAAAAATAGCGAGAGTGAAAATAAAAATGGTAATTTCACTAGTGAAATTATCGTTCTTATTTAACACGGAAATCACGGTATTTCATCGATATCTATATAATAAAACAAAATCACTGTAAAGGAATCATTCCATGACAGGACCACCAGTTACACATAGTCAGAAATAAAATTTGTATTCTACAACAAGACACGATGGGTGCTATGTCAGGTCATCAATTAACAAGCGTTGTTTAATATTATATTTCTGGAAAAGTAGATTGTTTTATACAATAATATATTTCAGATATTTTCAGATTTGAATTTCACATTTCGCCAAAGCAAGTCGACAAGAAGTGACTTGACTGTAGTATTTCAGAACTTCAATGTCTTCTTAAGTAAGACCGTTGTTCACTTCCTAAATTACCAACAGTTGACCAGCAAGGTTTAATTAAGGATCAAGAAAGGAAATGGAAACCCTAGAAACACCACAATGGTAAGAACATATAACATTCATACATATTTCTTCATCTTCTGATGTAAGGTTCTCTATTGGATGCTTATTACAAAGAAGCGAAGATCCTAATCAAAAATAGCAAAATAAAAAAAAAAAAAATATTAGAACAATACCTTATAAAATAAACATAGCTTTTCAAAGGATAATGTAATGCTGGTCCATAAAGAGTAGCACACAGCTGTGATGTGTATCCACGCATACATAGCTTAATTGCTTTACTTGGCATGTGAATGCGTTGAACGAAGTACAGTTGCATGAAAGTGTATTTCTCTCAACTCTTTTACAATTCAATAAAACTGCAAAAACTGTATTTAAGTACTTATTATTACACTTTTTTATATTATAAAATACAATTGGAATTATTTTCACCAGCTGTTATTGCGTATATAAATAACGTTAGAGAAAACCGAAGGGGGCAATCACGAATGGTCAATGCAGAGAGACTGGCAACATTAAGTACACAAGACCCAGGACGAAGACAAACAGAACAAAAACAAATACAACACAGAAAACAAAGAAAGCCTAGAAAGACGGACCCCACCAAAAACCGGGTTTGAACCCAGCTGTCTGCGGATAATTCTTTTGACTAATCACTAATGTTTTTAAGTTATAATAGTTAAGATATAAAAAAAATAATAAATCACCAGATTCTAATAGCACATTAAACATCAATCATACGTTTTAATAGAGAGTGTTTTTCATTGATTTTATATTGATAGGTCAAGAGATCCCCACAAGATCCAAGACGTACCAGTGATCAGCATTGAATCGTCGTACCAATTTTGTATTTACATAGTGGTTCCCTCCATCATTTCAATGTATATTGCATTTGAGTTGCTGTGTATGATCACATTTCATGTTCAGGAAAGTGATCCACAGAGAAGACCCGCCAAAAGTAAATCGCCTAAAAATGTTATCAAGAACATGCCAGGTATTTACAATTATGTATACAGTGCTAATAATTATGCTTACCCCTATCATTTCACTAAGAGTGGAGGTTTAGGCCGATACAACTTATTTTACCCATCCACTTTGTATTGAAGTATCTGTGCAAGCCAGGAAAGTGAGCGGTCACGTACATGGGATATCAATTTGATTTTGGAACTATGTCAATACTCAGATATTTATTTTCCATTGAAGTCATTAATCTAATTTGTGGCAGGTAAGCTGATTATTATTTGCGTGGCAAAGCTGATTAACATTTACGTTTTACCATGGCTTCCGTGGCAATAGCGGTGTCCTGAATTGAATTAATATGCACTGTTAATGACTGATAGTGCAAATTGTTCTCCACTTAATACATATACATATGTATATATTTTTGTAGATCTGTATGATATATGTTCGACTTGTAAAGGCCAATAAACATAAAAAGGACTGGACACAAGGAGAGTTTGAAGATACCAAAGGGGCCATCAGAAACCTTAAATCGAAAGACAGACATCACAATGGCCAAAAGAAAATGGACAAATGGACTAACAACGATCTATAAAACACCACGCAGAAAACGAAAGATCGAGCAACACGAGCCCCACCAAAAACCGTATTACTCTAGGTACAAATCTGTTGATAAATCTTGAATGAGAAAAGGACCGGGAAGTTCGTACGACAAGTGCAACATAACCATGATCATTTGTGACACAGATATTCCGTAACAGTTAAGCACGTCAGGGTTGCTACAGTAAAGAATTCGTTGTGATGTCTTCAATTTCATCAATAGGAACCCTTGGGTCAGTAACTTCCTTGTTAATAGCAACCCTGAAGGAAGGAAATCATAATGGGAACCGCAAGCTATCACAACTTATGAAGCACCTTCCTACAAAGTACAAGATATGTTTTACATTATTGATATGGTAGAATTATAGACTTTTTCAAACTAATACATCAACAAACAAACAATAATATATGAAATAACAACAAAACAAAACTACTTAGTTAATAGAAAATCACCATATGTCGTTATAAACATTGGTTTAACAGTAACAAAAATTCAAGAATGAAATTGAAGAACTAAAGACGAAGAACTGGATCTACCAGCACTCTACTGGATTCATAAAGCACACAAGTGTCCTTTCTAAGAGGGCTATATTGCTGGGTCTCCCAAATGCTCCACAAAACCTTTTTCAAATTATCAACATGTATTCTATCGGCGGTCAAACACCGGGCTTCAGATTTACTGTGTCACTAGCTACTCGAGGGATGGTGTGAATCAGATGTGGATTCTAAAGAACTCTAAAGATCTGTTAGAGTACATACAATCTAGGTCCCTCTCCTCCTGCAATTGCATTACACATGACTTCTCTACCATTTACACAACTATTACTCAATCTAAGCTGAAGGACAGATTACGGGAGTTGGTCCAACTGTGTTCCTTGTTGCTAGGAAGATGCATGTCTTGTTTTGTAAAACACCACTCTGATTCTACCAAAAAGTTCTCTGAAACTGATATCATCAACATGCTCGAATTTTTGATTGACAACATATTTGTTATGTTTGGTGGACGTGTTTTCAACAGACAGCCGGCATACCTATGGGTACAAACTGTGCTCCTCTTCTCGCCGGCTTGTTCCTTTATTCGTATGAGGCAGACTTCATACATGGGTTTCGCAAGAAAAACGAAAACGAAAAAAGAAAAACGTTCCGCTATATAGATGATAGGCTTGTGACTAGATTAACACGAAGGGTGCTACTAGAGGAGCAGGAACATTTTACCCTTCCGAAACACCTGCATTTACCCCCGGTTTTAGTGGGGTTCGTGTTACTCGATCTTTAGTTTTATGTGTACGCTTTGTATATCGTTATTTGTCCATTTGTACTTTATCTTTTGGCACTTGTGTTGTCTTTTCATCTTCGATGTGCGGATTCTGGCTACCTCTTTGGTATCTTCAAACTCTTTTTTGACCCATTTTCAATTACCATGCACGATTACTATAGTTACAGAGTAGAACTTTCAGTAGTTATGCAGAGTTAAATACAAATATGAATATTGACAATTGCAACAGGTAAAATAGTTCCAATTGGACATGTTCTGAACGAACTAGGTTATCTTTGTGTTGTAATCAAATTAACTCGAACTATGAAAATGAAATGTTACGAAGAAAAACACAATCGTTGTTGATATCTGTGTAGTATATATGTAAAATAATAAGGTTACGTGCATGTTAATGTTCGATCAATTGTGCATTTATAGTTATCATACGAGACACATTTGAGGTGCGTGACGATTGCCCTGTCTATGATAGTGGAGGATGGACGACATCTACCATGGACAATTACATACATTAAACACCAATTTCATGTTGGCCTGTCTATGATCCTTGTAATAACTTGGCTTCCACCGATCAATTACGTGGATCTTGGACGACACCTACCATAGCAAATTTTGTAGATACAAGTTTATTTAACTCTCTCATTGATCGTGGGAATAGCTTAGAAAGAACGAATTCTACTAATCTAGTTCGTGGAGCATGGATGAAACCTACCATATGAAATGTTGTAGATACAAGTTGTATTTGCCCTATCATTGATCGTCGAAATAGCATAGAAAGAATGAGTTCAACTATTCTAGTTCGTGGAGCATAGACGGAACCTACCATACAAAATAATGCAGCAACAATTGAAGTTTTCCCTGTTTATATTCGTTGGAATATCTTACAAAGAATGAATGGAACTAATCTAGCTGATGTAGCATGGAATGAACATACAATACAAAACTTTGCAGCAGCAACAAACAATGTTAGTCCTATATTTGATCGCTGGAGTAGCTTACAAAGAATGCGTGCTGCTAATGTAGCTCGTGTGAAATGGAATGCAGGTACTATACAAAACACTGCAGCAACATCACCGACGTCATTGCCATTGATATTACTAGATAGTTTAAGCCAGTTTTTAGATTTAACACAAAGGCGACATTGATATAGTATGGACCAAATTATGTCATATGAACTGTTGCGGTTGCATAGCTTCAAATGTAATTTCCCTGTTAGTGCAATCAGATTGGCACAAAGTGGATATTTTGCTACAGGTGTTGTGGATGAAGTTAAATGTTTTAGCTGTGGTGTATATTACAGAAATTGGCAACCTACGGATATTCCACATCTATTGCACGAACATTTGTCGCCGCACTGCAGGTTAGTTGACAATGCTATGTCATATCAGACAATAAAATGAAAAGTAGAATAAAACAATAAATACCACACTGTCCAACCAATTTCAAAATATAATGGTAAAATCGTAGAAATAAACAAAATCGATACCTATAACACACAAATGCATGACCGTTGACGTTCATGGCTTGGTACTATCACTTCAATAAAAGTGGCGGGGTTCAACTAGTCAATGAAACCCAAATAACACAATAATATGTAATAAAATTGCTAAAGCGAAATCAAGATATCTTTGATAAGTAATGGTTTCCAGGGCTCATCTCGCAGACCTACTCATCGCGTCCACAGGGGACGGATAGGACATACCGTCTAAACGGGCTTTTCATGCTATAAAAAAGAAAGCCAGACAGTAGAACATGCTGGGTGCCATATCTGAAGAGTGTCATGTTCCTTGCACTTTAAAGACCCTTTGAAAAGACAGCTTGTAAATAATCCATCTGTGAAACCTTCCCAATAATGCCTGTTTGATTCGTCATCGTAGTGTCGTTATGTTTTTGTAATTGTAAGATCGGTTTAGTTTTGATATTTTAATAATTCTACTTCCCAGTATAAACATGAAAATGAGGCAATGTGTTGACAGACCACGAAACAAAAATAGTAAAGATACATATTGCATTTGCTTTAATGTAAACAGCAGATTTTTTGCGAAATGTAGCTCCTACATATATGTCCTTTGAACAGAATGGTTTTAGGCTCTGAAGCTAACAGCAGACCAATACAGAGATTCCAAAGCACTGTACAATCAGGTCCAACATACAAAATGGACGCAATAGTCAGAGGTAAGATGTCTTGGACAAAAATATGTCTTGGATAAAATAAGTTCAGAACTGTTCTATATCCATTAATTTGAGGCCATATCAAGTTAGTACTTGTTCATTATCTTTTCTTTCCATGAATATGTACTTGAAGGACATCGAATTTATATTTGTTATAACGTTTTAAAATTATGCCTTTAAGCTGATTAGTAGCTATTATATACTAAAATTCCAACTGTACAAATGTTGCTTACGAATTCCAAATAGTACGCAATCCATGGGTTTTCATGTGTGTGTGTGTGTTTTCAATTTGCCATTTGAAATTGCACAGCATAAGCACCAGTTAATACAGATTTAACCATTCCATGTTGACAAAAAAAATTACAACATCGTCACATGTATAAATCGAAGTATTCAAGTAATACTACCGGTATTTCAGATGTATAAAAACGTAGATATCAGATTAAGTGCGAACAACTCTAAGTTATTTCATAAGAAGTCATATAAACGACGTATCAAGAACATTTCCTTAGAAATACGGTTGTATAACATAATTCCTCATAGTTGTTGGCCCTACCGACTAAGTAAAAGCTAAAATTAGGTCAACATGCTCACACTAATACAACAACAATTAGGAGATATGTCGAAATGTGATACAAATATGTCACCATAATCAGTTCATGTCATAATATTCCGACATAAGTGTGCAACATAGGTGCCACCAGTGGATTATGATCTGCAGGCATTAGTTCACCCATGATTGTTTGTGTGATTCGTATTCTTCAATCTCTAAGCTCTTCTGATAGTGTGGATTTGCTTTGTTTTTCATTTGATCTTATTATGTTCTACTTCATAGGAATAGCAGTTATTATAAACAACGAAATTTTCACCAACGATTCGAACGGAACGCCCTCCGTCTCATTGGGTAACAGAACAGGAACGCAGATTGATGCAGGTAGCTATGCATGTTATTTTGATAACAGGTTATTAAATAGTACAAACCACACTAGATTTATATGGGGGCTAATAGGATTTTGATTGATTTTTGGTTTTTTAACGCCACTTTCAACAATATTTCAGCTATATCATGGCGACCAGTTTTAGTGGCGGAGGAAGCCAGAGTACCCGGAGAAAACTGCTAATAGGCATTATCTAATTGTTTTCTGTTATTTATCAGAAACGTTTCTATTATTATGTCTCCTGCATGTGTTGAATCTTGTGTGTTTCTTTTTCCGACAGAAAAAAACCCAAAACAAGTCCTATGCAAATGTAAAAGCGCAATGAGTCAAGTTTTGGGTTAATAAAATGAATTATGTATATACCAGTACATTTTTTATTTATTGTATTTTATAAGAACATTCCAAACACATTAATATATATATAAACGTCTAAAATGGTTTGTAAAATAACACCAAGTACACAAAACAAAGTCATAAAGAATTAAGCACTTCGTTGAATGACAAAATTTCCGTCCCACCGAGGGACTTTATCAATGTCTAATGAAATAAAATTTGAACCAATATGGCGGCTTCCTTTCAAAAAAAGTTTTTGACGGTTCATGTACGGGACAAAAGAACCATAAATTGCGCATATGAAATTACCCGGGACTATTATTTTTTCTTATCACCGAATGGAATCAATGAGAAAAAATTATATCCTTTCTTGACTCCTATTTCTGTTGGTCGCGTCCAGTCCCATTATAACATACAGTTTGCTCAATTGGCCCAAAGTATATATTACACACTTTGGTGGGCTGTTATTGTGAATGAGTTTGGGTATCATACCGTTTTCAAAAATATTTTTGACAAGTAATATTTTTGTGTACTTGGTGTTGTTTTACAAACCATTTTAGACGTTTATAAAACAAATGTATTTGTATAGTATCGTTATACCGTAGCGATCCAACACCCCCTAACCCCTAAGATTGATCGTTGACTGGTTTTTCAGACGTTGTATATATGTTCCAGACCATACGCGTATTTGGACCGTACGCGTACGGTCCGGACCGTATGAATATATTCGTACGGTCCGACCATACGCGTATGGTCCGACCGTTTGAGCATAATCATACGGTCTAGTACGAGCTAGACCATACGGGTATTTAGACCATATGGGTTTTTTTAATACTAAATCATAAACTTTTATTGAGTTTTACAAATTACATTTATCATAATTATTATTACTTTAAACAAAGCACCATCACCTCATGAAAAGTAAACAGTTTTTTAGCTATAATGCAATTTTAATTGTCTACCTGAATCACATTTTCGCATGCACGCCCAGAGTGATACTTGCTGCTACAAGGAACGCCGGACTTTCTTTGTTCATTAATGTTCCCTTGCATTTACATCTTTTTCTTGCAAGAGAAAAACTTGCTTGTTTTGCAGCAGCAAGCAGAGAAATATCTTCTTTTTTCCAATGCGAAGTTTCAACCTTACGTGTCAAATGTTCTATATCACCCATATGCATATCATAACATGAATTTAACACATCAAATCCACATGATAATTTGTACAAACTTGCATCTTTACCAATAATATCATCAACCCTACACAATAATCGTGGTAGATCACCAGATGCCCTATGAACAATAGGTATTCTTACGGTTACAAAACTACATTTTTCAATTTTTGCATTAGACTTTGACACTTTCTTATATTTTCTCATCGTATTTTCAACAGATTTTTTATAATTTCTGACCAACATCTGTCTTATCCTGTCGTGAGTTGTAATTTGTCTGTCGTCTGTTTTTTTCCCGGTACAGTTTCTGTCGTCAGTAGGGTCAACTATAATGTCGTTCAGTACCATAAAGTCACCAACTGCCATGAGTTCATCCTGTCTATGTCTGTAATCTGTAACATCGTAAGTCTCAGTAGATATTTCCCTCGTTTCAGTTCGTCTTCGTTTTCGGGTCGGTTGTACATGTACCTCAGCCATAACGGAAAACACGGTAGTCTGAGCAGTTTAAGTCGACCATCGAATCCCCGTGGGTACTGCTAGTTTCAATTTGTGCGTCAGTCACAGTTCGTGTCTGTGAACATGTCTGTTCATCGGTATGTGAATCCGTCTCGATTTCTGTCTGCGAGTTAGTCTCGGTTTCTGTCTGTGAATCGGTCTCAATTTCTGTCTGTGAGTCGGTCTCAGTTCCAGTCTGTAAGTCTCCGTCTGTGTCAAACATGTATTCGTCGACCTAAATATGCTTCAAATGTTTCTTCCCACATTCTGTTTACTGGCGATTACTTTAAAAACTTTATTCAATTTCAAGCTATTTTGTTAACTGCGAATGAGCAGAATTCACTTATTACGAACATGCTAAATTCAAGACATGTAAGTTTGTAATAGATGAAATTATACTTATTTCTACATTGTACAACTGCGATAATTAACTTTTTTTTAAAAATATATTTTAGATTCGAATAACGTTGATCTGTAAAATATTTTTGAAGCCTCGACGATATCTTAAAACTAGACAGATCGTACGCGTATGGTCCAACCGTACGCGTACCCGTCCGACCGTATAGGTATTTTGAAAAAATACGCATACGCATACGTTTTTATATATATATAAACGTCTGAAAAAGTAGCCAACGTTTAGAACCTACGAGATGTCGGATCGGATACAAGTATTAACTATTCTGTGCAAACAAAGATAATAGAAAAACGTCTAAAATATAGCACAACAACATCAAAAAAGATGTTACAATATAACAAATAATAACTATAAGTCTACAAAAAGACTATAATTATAATGAAATGGACGGATATTTCGCTTGACCGACAAGCTTCATCAGCGTCTGTAACCTGATTTTGTATATATATATATATATATATATATATATATAACAATGTATCCGAAGCCGGATAAATGAATAGACCGAAATGATACCAAGATGTTTTGCTATATAAACATTAGAGATTACCAAAGGTGCAATCAAAAATGAACAATCTAGAAAAACTGGCAACAAAACTGGTGTCATGTAGGATATCAAAAATAATTGGTAGGTCAGGTTCTGCATTAAGTGATCTACAAAAAAGGATTTATTATACAACCAGGAAAATAAATTCACACATTATTAATACTATAATAAAACGTGTGACAAGTTATCTTTTGATTACAAAACCTCATATGAAAAAAAATCATACTAAAAATCATTTTGGGACTTAAAAAAATCGCAAGTAATATAGCTTCAAACGCAGAGCTAGGTCGTTTCCCATTATCGCTGGACAGAGAGTCATCTTTTTACTTGTTGAAATAATTCAATATATGATGTTATATGTTTTTATTTCATATCAGTTCTAAATTCGAGTTTTCCATTGGTGTAGACATGGTCATGTGTCATTCAGTAATCTGTGGTAAAGAAATCTACCAGTCATTAACATGATAATGCCCGTGGGCATTATCATGATAATGACCACTCCAGGTTTTACTTTTGGAGTTGTGTCCCTTTTTTTAAAACGCAAGGGAGACCGTGCATGCGCAGTGAACTGTTGTCAATGTAAACTAATATGACAGAGGTCTGCCCGATTTGCGGAACTGTTAAATGTAGACAAAGGTGAAATTCTCCACAGCAAAAACTCGCTTAGTACAAAACAATCTACCAAATTTTCAATAGCGATTTTTCACGAGTACTGTATGACAAGAAAAGATTACCAAACCATCGTTGCCGTGGACCTTTTACCAGATTCTGCCTTGGACAGTTTATTGGAGAGTTTTTATGCAGAAGTCAGAAATAAAAATGGTGGAAAGTACTCAGTCCAAACATTAAGATCTATTAGAGCAGGAATACAGAGGTAAGAAAAAATGTACATAAATCTCCACCAGAATTTAATAAAAAAAATCAATGCAATGCTACGTGTTTATAGTTATGTCTCTTGAAAAAGAAATTTACGTTTATTTCCTTTAATAATAAGTTAGACAAATACATTATAACGTTTAGATTGCAAAATTGGAAGTCAGATACAGATATTTCACATATAAGACTCTTGAAAATTAAAACGAAACGGTTAGTAACGGCACAATGCTGTAAAAATGACGTCATGAAATAAATGACGTCACACTGCTGAAAGGATCATAACGTCAGGAAAAATACCACACACGACGTTATGATTGATTATGCACGAAACGACGCAGTCAAAGGATTAAAGAATTGTACTAGGTGGTATATTAAACATAAATATTCTAAATAAACGTTTGAGAATACTGAAGGGACAATAAAAAAAATAACAATCCGGAGAAACGGGCAACAATAACATCTCAAGGGCAGATCCGGGATTTCAAGTTAGGGGGCGTACTTAAAAAAATGTTGGGGTATTTAGTGTGAAAAATCACGATTTTACGCAAAAAAAAAATCATATTTTT
>MJUT01040205.1:59411-70686 GCA_002080005.1 Gigantidas platifrons | reverse complement strand
TGGATCCGCCCCTGCATTTGTTGATATGAATTTAACTTTAGTTCCTTGTCTCTTATATTATCTAATACTTCTTTTTTTACATTTCAGATATTACAGTGAGCCACCATTAAGAAGCTATCTGAACATTATTTCCGGAGAGAACTTTACCCGTAGTAAATCAATGTTTGAAGCTGTATGTATGGACTTAAAAAGAAGTGGCCTTGGGAATGTAACTCATAAGTCAGTGATCCAAACAGATGATATGGTAAATCTTCGTACATACTTTGATGCTTGGCATAGTAATCCACTTGTGTTATTACAAAAAGTATGGTTTGACCTAATGATGTTCTGCTGCAGGAGAGGTAGAGAGGGTCTACGTGAATTGTATAAGATTTCTTATATTGTTGATACAGATGGATCCGGTAGTACATTCATTAGAAAACATGGATCAGAGGTTACAAAAAAACATCGAAATGACATTGAGGATTCAATGGGTGGAGTTATTTACGAGGAAAAGGACAGTAATCTTTGTCCAGTGGCATCATATACATATTATGTAGGGAAGCTTCATCCTAATTGTGATGCGCTTTTCCAGCGCCCAAAACGTAACTTTGGACTTCAAAATGTTAGTGAATCAGTGTGGTTCGAAAATAAGACTTTTGGAAAAAATAGTCTAGGAGATCTAATGGTTAAAATTTCAAAGGCAGCTGTGTTGTCAAAAGTGTATACAAATCACTCAATCAGATCAACATCTATTACTGCTTTGAGTGGAAGTGGATTCGAATTTAGAAAGATAAAAACAATTTCAAAACACAAATCTTTACAAAGCATTGAAAGTTATGCTAACGACACATCTCTCCCAGAAAAGAAGAGAATTTCAGCTACACTGGCATCTACATTATATGACTCAAACTCTTTAAATCAAAATGCTGTAGCTATCCCGCAGTCAGCAAAAAGTGGTCAGGAAGCAATAGATTTGAATGATATTGACTTCTTAGATGATTCTATTATGCTGGATCCCCAAACTGACAAAATTCTTACAGAAATATCATCATCTCAGTATAATGTTAAAAATAACTATTGTCCAGGTTCAATGTCCAACAGAAGTATCAATATTCAGAATGTGTCTGGTGGAGTTTTCAACTTCTATGTTTCAAAATAACTGTTGCTAATACCAAAAGTATTTGATGATATTTATTGCTGTGTTATTTCTTGCTATTATCATTATGAAAAGTTATACAAAGTACATTGTCTGTTGTTTATGTTTATTTGTTTCAAAATAAGAATATTGTTCAAAAGTGAGGATACATGTATTAAATGTGCATCATTTGTCGTCTGTTGTCAAACTACTTCATTTGCTGTCCACCGTCAATAAACAACATGTATATGTACTAAAATGAGCAACATTATTTAGAAAGCCTTAATTCCTTCAATGAAATAAAAATAATAGTTACTTATGCATAGGGCATTATACTATCGTGATTTATAGACTACCCTCGGGACAGTAGTATTGACTTCAACACTGATAATGCCCTCGCCTGCGGCTCAGGCATTATCAATGTTTCTGTCAATACTACTGTCCCTTGGGCAGTCTATAAATCAAGATAATGCCCTATAAATAAGTAACTATTATATAAATAATGTATGTATGTTAAACTGTTCTTGTTTTTGCTTGACTGTACTTATTAACTAATATTATATGACTTTTGATTTGATTTTTGGTGTTTTAACGCCACTTTCAGCAATATTTCACCTATATCATGGCGACCAGCTTTAGTGGTGGCAGAAGCCGGAGTACCCGGAGAGAACCATCGACCATGGGCAAGCAACTGGTAAACTTTATCACTTGCGGTTGCGAGTCGAGTGCACCCTTTTTTGTAATTTACGAAGCCGGGCGCGAACCCACGCCGTCATTAATTTTATCGAAAAAATCTGTCTGTGTCTGTCTGTCTGTCTAATCTATCTATCTATCTATCTATCTATCTATCTATCTATCTATCTATCTATCTATCTATCTATCTATCTATCATTTCAAACAGTATACGTACTAATTGCTTGAAAATAACTTGATTAATTTCCATATTTTTTCATATCATTACTTCTATATTTTAAATTAAAATATCCATTATGTTCATTAAGATCCGTTTTAATAATCAGAACCACTTGTAGGGTGAACGGACCCACTTTTAGGGCGAATGTACCCATGGCGAACGGACCCAGGGCGAACGGACCCGATACCCCTGTGCACGACTCCCGAATGAAAAGGATACTTTTTTAAATGATCGACGTTTGACTCATCATAGTCACTTGAAGTTTCAAAAACAAAAAAGAAAATAAGAAAACAATGTTTTTCTTATTTTTTTTTTTGTTGGGAACTTCAAGAGACTGTGGCATTCATAATCATAGTCACTAGTAAAATACATGTCTATTCGTAGATGCGATGCTCGCCTGTAGGCTGTGCCTAATCCATATTATATAAAAATAACAATAAGCTTGATATATCAATATAATTGAACGACACCGGTGGCGTAGTGGTAAGCGTGCTCGCCTCGAGTTCAGTAAACAAGGATTTAGGCCCAGGTCGGGTCAAACCAAAGACTATGAAAGTTGTATATGTTGCTTCTCCGATAAGCACGCAGCATTAAGGAGAAATAGCAAATAATGGTTGGATCAGAATCAGAATAATGTGTCGAAGTGGAGTGACATGTCTACCCGCGGATTTTTGTTTCAGTGAGCTAGCAATATAAAAATCCAACTCAACGAACAAAGCAGACCTCATCGTCATCTTATTGAAACATAACTTGTTCTCGCTAAGCAACAATCCCTCACTCACTCAATATAGGTGATTCAGTGGCTGTTAATGTGCCCAGAATATTCATCATCGTCTTAAATATTAGTTATCGTTTCATCACACATAAAAACAGAAAAAAAAGACAACCACGGAAATAATTGGTATATATTTGATAGTTGTTGATTACATTTGAACATTTAAAATTATAAAATTTTAATGCATTGTATCTTGTTTTCTCTTTGTTTTTCTACTGTCATTTTAGTAATAAGGTTTTTTAATTGATATATCTGGTTGGTTTATAGTGTGTCTTACCTGCTTTTTCAATGTTCGTACAATTCTGTTGTTTAGTTTAATTCAATTTACTAAATTTAAAGCTACTTGTGTATACCAGTTATAGAATTTAATGCCCGGAAGATAGGCAGTTGATATTTTTCGAAGCAGAAAAAAATGTAAAAATCTATGATTTAGCTTTTCTCGTGGGTACCAGAAGTTTGTACAATGAATTCTGTGAATTAGGAGTGGATGGAATTTTTTAGAATTACGAACTTATTTTGATGTAAAGTGACTATACTATTTGTGATTTTCGGAAGAATGTTCGAACGGTGAACTGTATTCAATACCAGTACTTTACACACAGGTATACACAGCCACAGGTACACACAGGTATTTACATTGTTTACATTGACATTGTTTACAATTGGACATACAAATATCGTTCCATATTATTCATACTGAAAAAACATATCTTCTCAGTAACATTATATAAGTCTAATGTCCAGTCCACCAGCAACACCTAATCAACGTTTATTAAGAACCAGCAACCCAACTCCTCCAGAAAGAGAAGACTGCAAAAAACAAAAAGTAGCTATGAGCATCCCTAATAAACCCAGCATAGATATGGATACTGAACAACAGTTCCTAATGACTGATATTCAGATTCCCCAACAGGTTGCAATCTCTACTGAAGACAAACAAAAGATTGCTGACGCAGTGAAGGAGACCATGCTTAATGACATTGCACAAATCATCCATGAAAAAACTGCTCCACTATTAGCCAAAATTGAAAATCTCGAAAAGGAAAATACACGATTAAAAAACGACGTCGATGCACTCGAACAGTATGGACGCCGAAGTTTGATCAGAATATCGGGTATAGCTGAAAATCCAGACGAAGGCGATACAACTAAAAAAATCCGAAAGCTCATATCGGACATAGACCAGGAGTACGACGAATCCGATGTTATTCGATCTGATCGAGTTGGTAAACTGGACGCCCAAGCCATCGCAGAGAGCAAACCTTGACAAATAATCGTCCGCTTGTCTGATCCAAAGATTAAATTCAGAATTCTTAAGTGTGGTAAAAACCTAAAAAAGTTACGTGGCCACAACAAAGTGTATATGAATGAAGATCTGACAATAACTCGTAGCAAAATCTGTTACCATGCTAGACAACTACTTAAGAGGGAAAAAATCAGTAACTTTGGACAACAAATGGTAAAATACTATTAAAAGACAAAGAAGGAACAGTACACAATGTCAGCACAAAAGATGACTTTTTGTTCGTAGCAAGGCAGGTGGACCCACATTTTGTTCCGCCGCTTAATGTTTAGCCATTGTATTACAATTAGCTGTCAGTCTTAGAATATATGTTTTGCCCTGACTTGACCTTTTTTGAAATCATATTATGTATATATTGTCTTCAACTGATTGATTTAATTTTTAACATATTAATAGGCCACTGTTACAATATAATAGTCAACATTATTATTGTTCTGTTCACAACCGTGTATATGTCTACTTGACCTTACGGCTGAGTAACTTTACTACGATATTATTATTGTAGTAACCTTTACATTGACGGTAAATGTAATATCATTGTCTGGTATTCAGCCAATCGAAATTCTTCATTATTGAAAACTTGCTCGTCATTGGTTAAACTAAGGTCGGGAAGAGGTCAAGCTTAAAATATTCGCATGACCTTACCCAAAGGTAGATTTCAGTTTGAAAAACATTAATTGTAACAACTTTTACTGACAAAATTAATGCCTATATGAGAAATCGACTTCACATACAAAGAAACATATGAAAATTAAGAAATTCATAACAAAATAACCATTAACTGGTTTATTTGCAATAGTTAGTATTAAATCATTGTACATTGTGTCTTGTCTATATTATTTATTTATCATGCAGTGTTTTAAGTATTAAGGGGAGTCTAGTAAATCATCCAAAATATGAACATGAAAAAGTAGTTGTGTTTTCTAGTTTCATGTGTGTCGGTATAATTATACTCATACCTGGCTGATATGGTATGGGTCACCTATGTATTAATTGATTATATTATTCATATAGAGCTATCAAAATCCCTTTATAAATTAGTAAATGGAAATGTATGGAAGTCTTAAATATAAGGCAGGTGGACCCACATTTTGTTTCGCAGGGAAGAGGTCAATCTTAAAATTATCGCATGACCTTACACAAAGGTAGATTCCAGTTTGAAAAACATTAATTGTAATAACTTTTACTGACAAAATTAATGCTTATATTAGAAATCGAATTCACATACAACGAAACATATGAAAATTAAGAAATTCATAACAAAATAACTGTTAACTGGTTTATTTGCAATAGTTAGTATTAAATCATTGTACATTGTGTCTTGTCTATATTATTTATTTATCATGCAGTGTTATAAGTATTAAGGGGAGTCTAGTAAATCATCCAAAATATGAACATGAAAAAGTAGTTGTGTTTTCTAGTTTCATGTGTATCGGTATAATTATACTCATACCTGGCTATATGGTATGATTATATTAATTGAATATATTATTCATAGCGAGCTATCAAAATCCTTTAAATTAGTAAATGGAAAGGCATGGAAGTCCTATATAAGCCACCAAATCAAAAGTTCAATAGTTTGAATACTAGCTCGTATTCCGTAATATGTCGACCTACACTTGTCGTGTATCATTGTACATATATATATGTGTATACTGTATCTTTTGTTTTATATGTCGTATTTGTTTATCTCGATGTTTCTTGTCATTAATTGGTGTGTATATATTTGTTGCATCTTGATTTATATGTACATACTGTTTAATTTGACAGTATTTGGGACTCAAAGAAAGAAAAGGAAAACAAAGGGAAAAGGAAAAAAAATTTGACATATATGTCAGGGTTTTTTTGTTTTTTTGTTTTTGTTTGTATTGAATGCAATATTGAATTGTCCTAGTGTATTTCACGTCACAAATCAATGTACCCATAATCCACTTCTTTATTTTTTTTTGTTCCTCCTGAATGTAGGGCTTTATAATTAATCCGACTTCTGGTATCTGTTTTCACCCACTTGATATGTTGATTGTCCTTAGTCATACTTTTATTATCCATTCTTTATGCACCGTTGTTTTTTGTTCTTGTCTAAACTATCCTTTCTTTTTCTCCACGCAAACCTACATGCACTTTAAGGTGAATCACTACGTTTTGACTGTTGACCGTACCATGGACTCTCTCATGTATTACATGCAGAACACGGGTTATACTTGATGGGAATCGATAAAAACCAGTATAGAGAGAGTATCGGTCGACATTATTTTGCCTCGATCACTGTTAAGAAGAGTAAGAGATTGAACCGTTTTGACATATTTTGTGCGTATCTTTTCACGTATTATGGTTCACGAGCGTTACCCTTAACCCTTATTGTTTTCATTACTGGCCATTCTTCGCCAAGTAGTATTGTAAAAGAGGAAACTTCTTACCGAGAAGATTCGACTATTGGCGCCGAGAGCACCGTATTGTCTCTTGATATTAGAGCTTACTTACTTTTCGTATTATGTTTATTGTAGATCATATCTGGGATAGAAACAAACCCTGGTCCGCTCCCTTCCGATTCCTCTAGTAGCCTGAGTAGTGCTAGTTCGATATCATCCAGTATAAGTAATCTCATGACTACATCATTTTCCTTCCTACAGCTTAATATTCAGAGTATTATCCCCAAACTGGACATGGTAATCGCAGAATACTCATGTCATGATATTTTATCATTTACTGAGAGCTGGTTAAAACCAGATAGTACTACTGACAGTCTGAAAATACCTACATACAAGGCTCCATTTCGAAGGGATAGAATAGAACGAATGGGAGGGGGTGTCATTGTCTACGTCAAGGATGAAATTAATTGTGTCACCAGGAACGATTTGCAGGTTGGTATTGTTGAATGTATCTGGCTTGAAGTAAAACTTAGGAATAAGAAATATCTGTACGGAACATTCTACATTCCACCTAATAGTTCTCAGCAGGTTTGGGACGACTTTGAACATTCATTAGACCTTGCATTAAATAGTAACTGTGATGTTATAATCACAGGAGATTGTAATGTAAATGAACTTAGTAATAATACAGCTAAGATTGATAATATTTTTATCCATTTTAGCCTACACCAGTTAATTACTGAACCCACGTACATAACTGAACACAGTTCATCATTGTTAGACTTATTATTAGTAAGCAATCCCCATTGTGTTATGTACGCTGAGGTAGGTCCACCACTACTTGACCAGATACGATATCATATGCCTACTATAGGTTTACTCAATCATCCTCGTATACCCCAAACATCTTTTAAGCGGAAAATGTATTTATATAGCAGGGGTGATTACGAGTCGTATAGACAGCAACTATCTGCTGTCGATTAGGATGCCCTATTTGTGGACGATGATATTGACAATATTGTTTGTAATATAACCCGTGAAGTTATTCAGGCAGCTGATGCTAACATTCCTAACATAATTATTACTGTTAGAAAAGATAACCCACCCTGGTTAACATCTAATATTAAAAAATGTATACGTCTAAAAAATAGACTCCATAGGAGAGCCAAAAGGTCAAACATACCTGCCACTGGGCTCAATTCAGATTGGCTAGGAACAAGTGTAATAAACTTATTACAAATGCAAAGGCGTCATATTATTCTAGCATATCTGAAAAAATGAATTCAAGAAAAATCTGGTAGTAAACACTGGTGGACTCTAGTCTAGTTGGAAATTCCGACAATAGCCGATCCATACCACCAATTGAACTTGATGGAGAATTAGTATTTGACGACACAACAAAATCTTATCTGTTCAATGACTTTTTCTGTTCACAGACCCAGTTAGACGACACCCAACATTCACCACCAGACATACCAAATATCCAGACTGACGGACTTGAACAAATTGTTATAACCGAGAATGAGGTAGAAGACATGTTAAAAATTCTAGACACTACTAAGGCTACTGGAGCAGATATGATTAATCCGCGACTTCTAAAAGAAGCCTCGTTCATACTAAAATATGCTTTGTGTAAACTTTTTAATTTGTCCCTTACTTCATGTAGTTTCCCATCGGAGTGGAAGGCAGCTAATGTAACACCGATCTTCAAGAAGGACAATCCCAGTAATTTAAAACATTATCGTCCGATTTCGCTTTTAAGTGTAGTGGGAAAGGTCATGGAACGTTGTGTATATAAGCACATCTACAATTATTTGTTAGAAAATGATATCATATCCTCTAATCAGTCTGGATTTACCCCTGGCGATTCGGAAGTTAACCAGCTATTATATATCACGAATGAATTTGGGAATGCTTTAGATAAAGGGAAAGAAATTAGGGTAATATTTTGCGATATCAGTAAAGCGTTTGACAGGGTATGGCACATGGGACTGCTTAGGAAACTGAGATCTATGGGTATTAATGGACAATTACTTGCTTGGATTGATAGTTATTTATCAAATAGGAAACAAAGGGTAGTTATAAATGGCTGTACTTCGGATTGGGAAAATATCCATGCGGGTGTCCCCCAGGGATCAATTCTGGGTCCTCTGCTCTTCATTATTTACATAAATGATATAGTTGCTGATATTAACTCGTCTATTAAGTTATTTGCGGATGACACAAGTCTTTACTTAATCGTAGATGACCCTTTAGATACAGCGGAAACATTGAACGGAGACTTAACTAAAATACACGACTGGTCTATGAAATGGTTAGTTAAGTTCAATCCCCAGAAAACAGAAACATTGACAATTTCTAGGGAGACTAACAGACCATTTCATCCACCACTTGTGATGGACAATAATATTATCTCCTCTGTGACGGAGCATAAACACCTTGGACTTACCATATCTGATGATGGGACTTGGGGAAAGCATATAGATATAATATCAAAAAAGGCGTATACTAGAGTTAATATTCTGAGAAAATTTAAGTTTATTCTTGACAGAAAAACACTAGAAAAGATTTATATGTCTTTCATTCGTCCATTACTAGAATATGGAGATGTCATTTGGGACAATAAGTCAGTGTCATTGATAAATAAACTAGAGAGCATTCAGACAGAGGCTGCCAGAAATGTAACTGGGGGTACCCGTTTGGTTTCTATTAATAAGCTATACACGGAAACGGGTTGGGAGAGATTGAGCGAGAGAAGGGAACAACATAGATTGGTATATTTCTTTAAAATGTCGAAGGGTTTAACTCCCCAGTACCTAAGCAACATTGTGTCAATAAACCTACGCAGTATCCATGACCATAACACTCGACATTCTGCAATAATTCCACCGGTCAGAACACGCACATCTTTATATTCAAACTATTTCTTACCACAAACCGTCCGTTCATGGAATCTTCTCCCGGAAACTGTTAAAAACTGCACTTCACTATCTTCATTTAAGTCGCACCTTAGAACACGCTTTATTAAGCATCCATTCTATTATTAATTTGGTTCTCGTCTTGGACAAATTCTCCACGCAAGATTGAGAATGGAGTGTAGCTCATTGAACTCACATTTGTACAAAGAAAAATATTGTAGATTCACCTAGCTGTGTTTGTGGTTCGATAGAAACATCTGAACATTTTTTATTTCATTGTCCTCGCTATAATATCTCCAGACAACGTTATATAAACTCCCTGCACCTTCCTATACAACTAAATCTCGGCATCTTACTATTAGGATCTAATGAACTAACAGCTCATCTAAACTCTGAGATCTTCTTAACAGTTCAAAAATATATTCTGAGTAGTAAAAGATTCACCTCTTAATCTTCACCTGCACGAAAGCTAGCTCAAACGCACCCAATTTCCTTTCTTCTCTTTACACAAATTCAATTATAATATAGTAGTGTACGTAATTGTCCTGTCTTTCGAAACAAATCATAAAGTATAATGTATAATTTACCTTTGGGAGACGAATTTATATAAGCTCAATAGCTTGTTTTCTGATCCCTTTAATTAATTCAATTGCAGTTGTATTTGTCACACTATGTATGTAATTTATGATATGTCTTAATTAATAAAATATGTTCACACTATACCAGTAGTTTGATTTAGGTCGGTGCTCGAAATTTTTAGCTATATCCTCAAGCATGTACTATGCAGTTTTTCGACTTGTAAACTGACTATTCTTTGCTTATGCCAAAATTGCTACACTGTCAATATATGTGTTTCCTATTAGTAGTAATTTTATGCTTTCCATTTAAAACAGTTACCTCTGCTTCCCTTTTGTCTTTTCTGTTTCTTCGGCATAATTTTGCTACCTACATCTGAGAATTGCTCACCCCAATTTGTCTACCTCACTGGTTCCGCTGCCTATTGTTTCAAGTAATTTGTGGTATTCACTAAATAATAAGACAATCTCAAAAGTACAAGATTCCGAGAGATATTCGAATAAGTGGACGATCCGGATTTAAAAAGAATAAAACACAAAACAAAAAATTAGGTAAAAAGTCTGAAGAAAAGGGTAAAGACTCGATCAACACGAACTCCAAAAATCAGATAAATAGATCAGTTGCTCAGATAGGGTTAAATCATCATGTCCCATTAATGACATATGTTGCTATTTCCTAATTCATGCATGCAATATGTACATCATATTAAGTAAAAATATTTGTTAAATAACTAAAATGATCTTTGTCATTTTAGATTTCATTATGAAATCTCGCAATTTCCTGCATAGGACGAAGTTAATATTATTCCCATATCGCTTACTCTGCGTGAATGTCTATACATGTCAAATTACTGTAACATAACCTTGACAAATAATTACACTGACTGCACCTTTCTTGTTGTGTCTTATCGTCAAACAAAATATTAGCATGATTACGTAATGGATAATATTGGTTGTATGTATATTTTACTATGGTATGCAACTTAAACTGGGTCACTAGTATGTATTTACGCTTTAGTTGTTGTTATTTACAATAGCAATATATAGTATGACTACGTCATGTGTCAATTATCCTTTCTCAACAAATCAAATTCAAGTGTAATTGATACCTCTACTAAAAAAGTTATATTTCGTGTTAAAAACGAATAATTGTATTTACAAATAGATAAAGAAAACTACACTGTTTGGAATACGACAGAAAATAAGGGAAAACACACTCTAAGTGTAGTATCATTTTCAGCAAAATATATTATCCAAATAAGAAATATATTTGCGTTTTTGTAACTTTATCCACAACAAGCCTCT
>MJUT01040205.1:48329-59136 GCA_002080005.1 Gigantidas platifrons | reverse complement strand
GATGTTTTGCTATATAAACATTAGAGATTACCAAAGGTGCAATCAAAAATGAACAATCTAGAAAAACTGGCAACAGAACTGGTGTCATGTAAGAAGAGTTTGGAGTTACCAAAAGCGTAATCCGATGCATGTCGTAAATCAAAAAAAGACAAACAATACAATGGCCAATAAAAACAAAAACAAACAGACAAACAATAATCTGTCATATCTATACATCACACAGACAACTAAAGATTGAGCAACACGAACATTAACGTGAACAGGGTAAACACGAGTCAGCTGTTCCTGTTCCAACAGTGCACCATCCGTGTTAATCTTGTAAAAGATTATGCGGTAAATAAATAATTTTGAAGCATTTTAGCTTCATTTCAATTTTATATTGTTGAAATTATTATACAGTTTAGTAGACAATTAAATTTTGCTTACATTAAAAATATCCTTGCATAAAGATTTCTCCTGTCATCGTATCTACCTGAATAGTGCTTAGAAATTGTAAATTTATTTTATATTTTATAACAATAATATTCTCTTTGTGTCACGGTAAGCATCTTATTAGATTTGATCACCCTTCTGTGGGGGTAATATTTTTCATAAAAGTGATAGCGGCCTACTAAATGGTCCCTTGTTTACACGTAGGACATAGCAATAACATCAATAACAACTGGTTTTATACATTGAGGGGCTGAATGTGTGGTATTTTACTTGTACTTTTTTAATATATTAATTCTAAAAGTTAGGAGAGTGAGCACAGGGACTGCCTCCGCCACTAAATTTGCCCAACTGATATTTGTTTTATTCTCAATGTGTAAGCCACACTGAGAGTACTCATTGTCAGTAAAACAATTCGGTAGGGCAAATAGTCACTGTGGACAGAGTGTGTGATTTATCAGCAATGAAATAATGAACACTATTACATTTTGATGAGATAAGACCTTGTACTGGAAAAAACCCCGCTGAACTACTTGTATTATTATTGTTCTTGTTGGGATAATATGTGTCCAACAGTGTGATATGTCTGCTTAGGGTAGCTTATCAGTGACTACAGTTCTCAGGTAGACAAGTCAGATAACTACAGGTATTGTGTCTTGTCTGCCCAATGTTGCCAAGTGAACATAAATTATAATTATTCTTTTTAAATCAAAATGATGGATAAATTATTTCTAATAAAAAAATAAATACATATAAATGAGATATAAAATGTCTTTTCATCATGATCCCCACGTAATATGATAATCGTCAAAAAGATCCAGGGGTGGATTAACCTACGAAGTTGACATCCTGTCATTAGTATGCTGTAAATGTATGAAAATATTTGATTTACAATACATATCATGAAATCACCAGTCCAGTACATTACGTTCTAGAGTAATAACGGTGTAAAAGATTATGAATATTAAACAAATTTTAAATTGAATCAACAAATTGAATTGTGGCGAAGCCCCTGTATGAAATTTTCCTCATGCGAATAAAGGACCAAGTCGGTAAGAAGAGGAGTAGTTGTTGGGGTTAGGGGTTAGAATTATAATGCTTAACGCCAATTTCAACAATATTTCAGCTATTTTGTGGCGGTTAGCTTTATTGGTGGTGGAAACTGGAGTATCCGGAAGAAAAAAAAGACACCGACCTGCCGCAAGTCACTGACATTATCACATAATTTTGTATCGAGTACACTTCGCCGTGGGCGGGATTCAGACTCACAACTTTAGTGATGATAGCCTCTGATTCCATATATAGCTGTAACTCCAACTACCATATCATCACCACCAAGCAAAGAAAAACAAACCAAATACAATGTACAACACAACAAGTGTTGGACACCACTCTACGCAAGCAAGACAAATAACGTACATAAGACACGAGCCTTCCTACAAACAACTGGAGGTAAAGACGAACCAAACAACACAAATAACGTAAATAAGACACGAGTCGTCCTACAAACAACTGGAGGTAAAGACGAACCAAACAACACAAATAACGTAAATAAGACACGAGTCGTCCTACAAACAACTGGAGGTAAAGACGAACTGAACATCGTTTTTATGCGGAAATCTTAACGAACACCACAACACGGGACTTAGAACACAGTTGTTCGTTTTGCTGTCATGTTCCCCTTTTTTTTAATTGATTGACTTTAGTATATGATTTTTTTTTATTTCTAGCTGCTCTCTATATATACTAATATATAATAAGATAACGGTAAATTATACATTAGGAAGAACCAGTCAAATAACACAATCAGGAAAAACCGCATCTGTGTTGTAATGGTTAGCGTGCTCGTCTCGAGTGTTGTAGATCATGGGTTCGAGGCCCAAGCACTATGACATCAGTATTTGCTGCTTCTTCACTAAGCAAACAACATTTAAGGAGAACAAACCCAAAGACTGGTTGGCTCTGAATCAGAATAATGAGTCATGGCCACACAACCGACTTGTCTACCTGCAGACTGTTGTTACAGTGAGCTAGTATTATACATATCTAGCCCGGCGTTTTGGTCTAGTACAAAACGTACATCATTTTCATCATCATCTGATTAAGATGTAACTTGTTCTCCCAATGATATAGCTGAAATATTGCTCATTTAATATTAAGCAATAACCACTCACTCACAGTTCGTATAAACTCCAGTTAAACATAAAGCTAAAAATACATAAAATAGCAAAACGGCTTACTAGACGCGATCGACCACAATCAAACCGGGAGCGAACAAAGGTAGTTCGAATCACAGAACGACAGGTGATAGACACGACAAACAATAAGAATTTGAAAACAATTACTATTTAAATAAACATAAACATAAATATAAATCAATAAAGGGGTTAAAAAGTAAATAAATAATAATCTCATCCATTATCATATATAGAAGACAATGTATTGATACAATACAGATAAATTCTGACTAAACATAGACAGTTAACTCAATACTGCACTATAAAAAAATATTAAAAAATGAAAACCAAAAAATGCCACAATATCGGACAAATAGAATAATCGCAGAAACAGAGGTAAACCCGATACCCCTTACACACAAATATATGGCTACTCAATTTCCTGACTTGGCACAGGCACTTCAATAAAAAGTGGCGGGGTTAAGCTTTTTATATGAGTCCAAACATCCTCCCTTAGTGAATTCTTAATTAAATATTAAGTTTAATCACTTGAATAGAATCACAGCCTTAAATCAAAATTGGCATTAACTAGGAAATACAATAAAAATTATCTTAAAATCAGAAATCAGTTTTTTATCATCATAAAAAATAAATATCATATACTAATTATCTTACCTTCAATTCCAGGTAATCCGTTTATTTTGCGAAATATAATAATGCAATTTGTTTATGCCAGGTGTTTATATACAAGAGAGGCAAAAATTACCCAACGTTTTCTCACATCTATCTTCCGTATTTTATTATCCAGCTAAATACGTCGATAATTAATTCTTTGATGGTCCGCCAACCGTTATATAATCACAATAAAAATCTAATATTTCTTTCCTACGTTTTGTTTATTGATTGATTGATTGATTGATTGAATTACGTCCATATATTTTCTTGCTACAAGCTGTTGCTTTACTTTATTTTGTCTATAAGTGTCATGTTGGATAGTCTTTCATGTTCATTTACATCCATATCCTTTCTTACTACAAGTTGTTCCTTTACTTTAATTTGTATCTAAGTGTAATGTTGGATAGTCTCTAATGTTCACTTTCACCAATATCATTTCTTACTACATGCTGTTCCTTTTCTTTAATTTGTGTCTGTATAAGTGTAATGCTGGATAGTCTCTCGTGTTCACCTACATTCATATCTTTTCTTACTACAAGCTGTTCCTTTACTCCAATATGTGTCTAAGTGTATATATTATTCCGAGATTAAGAAGAATTTGAAGATAACAAAGGGGTAATCAGAATCCGTAAATTGAAGAAGAACAGACAACACAATGGCTAAAAGAAAAAGCACAAAAGGACAAACAACGATCCACAAAACATACACATAAAACTAAGGAACGAGTATCACGTACCCCATTATGCTGTTCTTTTAATTTCATTTGCGTATGTATGTAATGTGGGATATATCTAGATGTAATGTATTATGTAAGAGAATACACTCCAACTTGTAGATTCTTAAAAAGTATCAACTCGACCTACAGAAGCGTATTAGGGCCACTTTGACACTTTTTTATTTTTCACATTTTAATCTGTAAAATTTACACTTTAATCTGTAAAATTTACACTTTATAAAATTTACACTTTAATCTGTAAATTTTACACTTTAATCTGTAAAATTTACACTTTAATCTGTAAAATCTACACTTTAAACTGTACAATTTATACTTTATTTGACAACTTGCAGAAGCAAGGAACCATTCCTACGGAAAAGAGGTGTCCACGAAGACACCTTAAGAGTTCTTAGAGATCAGAAGGTAATCTGTTTGACCTTGTTGATAGCAACATGTTGAAATATTATAGTTTAATTGAAATGAAAGTGAATTTAAAAAAAGATATTTACATGTAGTATTACGGCATCTCGAAAGTGATCCAGAACTAAGAACAAGAGTCCAGCTGAGCCCAGAAGCACACAATGATATTAAAATGCATTTTTATGATTTCTATCAAATAAATTTATATGTTTTTAATAAATTTCATATATATTTTATAAATCACAGTTGCTTTTAAAATCCTTACAGTGGAAGTTGGGGTGAGACCAGAAATATATTCATTATCTGGCGATTGAAAAAGGAATGTCAATTACGAAACGCGCATGAAAAATTCCGGATGAATAAGTAGTTTAGCGATAACTAGAAAGTTAAGAAAATTAAAATAGATAGTTATATGTTGAAACATTGATTACAAATTTAAATAAACTAAAACGTGATTATAATTGCTCAAAATCCGGATATGTTATGCAGGTCCCGTAATTGACATTCCTTTTACAATCGCCCGGTAACGAATATTTCTGGACTGGGTTGCTCACTGAAAACACTGGTTAATTTTATCCATTGGTTAGGCTAACCAATGGATAAAATTGCTAACCAGTGGTACCGTATTAAGTGGACAATTTTACGTTGCTCAACCATGGATAGTGCTGTGGTTAACTAACCAGTGGTTAAGTAGCTTAACCAGTGAATAATATCCCATACTGAATTACATAGTATTCCTTGTAAAAAAATGCCAGAAATCGTTTGCTCAACAAAAAAAAAAAAGACGGAGAGGTGAAAATTTCTCCAATGCTGACTTGGTTTGCTTATGTGAGCTTGTGGAGAAAACATAACCATAATTAGGTCAAAACAAACGAATGTTATAACAAATGCAGAGAAGGCAAAAGTGTGAGAAGAGGTCACAGACTCGTTGAATGCAATGGCGGGTGAACAAAAAAAATCGGTAGAGCAAATCAAAGAAATGTGGAGAAAAGTCTGTTCTACGGCAAAGTTGGGGGCTGAAGTAAATAGTGAGAGCCTCAATCTGATAGTAGAAGGTCCAGCTTTGCCAGCGCCAAGTGAAGTGACACCCAAAAAAAATCATAGAACTTCACACCGATGCACTAAAGACATATAAGAATAGGAAAGGGATAGTCTTTTTTCTTCATTATTCCAAAAAGCACAGGTACTTTTATAAAACAAAATAATGAATGCATGTTGCATCCCTTTATAGTCAACTATATACACCCTTTTAAAATTTGCAAATACGGGATACAGATTCACTACTTTAAGGATATTTGTTGATCCCTCTTTATTGGTTTTTGAAGTCTATATGTAGCTGCGGCTTGCCATGTCTTAGCATTATATTTAGACCAATAAAAAAGTGCATAGTTATCAAGAACTATTATTTTAAGATATTTATTACTGTCGGTTCGTCTATATAGGGTACATGGTTTCAAAGAAAAAAAAATTGGAGGCGTTTTTAAACTAATTTTGATTATTTTTTAACCAGAAGGCGTGGCAATTTCTAGGCATAATCTTGGTTCGGCTAGTTTTCATTTTCTGGTGATTTACACTTTAATTTGTTATAAAGTCCAATTTACAATGTATTTTCTAATAAAAGTGGAATCCTAAAATAACATCACATTATTTAAACCACAGGAACACACACAGTGGAGTTGGTTGCCAGTTATCTTATACGTTAACATTCCTGTTAATTATATTTGAAGACCTATATATTTCAGGGAATAGGTATTGGACGGAAAAGGGAGTTAAATAACTTAAGATTACAAATGACCTGTGTGATCAAACACACCCTGTACATTTTTAGAATAGTACCCCTTCTTATTAACAAAGGCGTATTCGTAGTCTAAGGGTGGTGCCTGTATTTCTATCATCTGTGCAGTCAATTGCCCCTACAACGCCAGGAAAATGGACAATGTCATAAAACCCTGTTTTAATTCTGTTCCTCTGAAAATCTGTAGAGAGCCAGGTGATATATTGTCTAGATATATCACACAGAGCATTAGAGACAACTGTTACTGCTCTCGAGACACTTGAAATATAATATCCCATTGTTATCACCGATTACTCTCATCAGACTCCCTGGTGCAAGGTAATATCTCTGGACAAGCTTTAACTGTATGTCTACTGGAATGGCATGAGACCCAAGAGTTGGTCTGCACAATTGTGGCTCTATAGATTGATTTTATTTGATTTTTGGTGTTTAACGCCATTTTCAACAATATTTCAGCTATATCATGGCTACCAGTTTTAATGGTGGAAGAAGGCGGAGTACTCGGAGAGAACCACCGACCACGGGCAAGTAACTGGTAAACTTTATTGCTTGCGGTTGCGAGTCAAGTGCATCCTTTTTGTAATTTACAAAGCCGGGCGCAAACTCGCGCTGTATTCGTGATAGGCTTGTATGAGTTGTTAGGTATTCCAACTACCTAACTCATGGAGCCACCCGGACCCTGTGTCTCTATAATCTAAATCTATTCCGGAATTCTCTATTATCAAAATCCAACTCAATATGCCGATACATTCTTTCTTTTTGCTGTCGTCTTGCCATATTTAACCAATGGTTAAATATTTATCCAACCAAATTTGAGGGGTTAACTTTATCCACTGGATAAGGCATTTTATCAAGTGGATAAAATTTGAGCAACAAAAATTAACCGGTGGTTAAATTTATCCATTGGATAACTAGATTTATCCAGTGGATAACACTAACCAACATTTTGAGCAACCCAGTCCTGGTCTCTCCCTAACTCGAATAATTCAGAGCCCTCTATCCGCTGTCGCTACTCGAGATTAAGGTCGTGACCAGCGGGAGCGTAATATAAAGACTGGATTATTCGGGTTAGTCTTTCCCCAATTTCCACTGTAAGGACATTAAAGGACACTGTAATTCATAAAATATATATGAAATGTATTAAAAACATTTAAATTTATTTGATAGAAATCATAACCATGCATTTAAATATAATTTTGTGCTTCTGGACTCATCTGGACTCTTATTCTTTGTTGTGGACTCACTTTCAAGACACCCGTAGTATTATGCTAGTAAAAATTACTAGAATATTAGCTAGAGTAATAAGTTACATAAAAGCCATCCTAGTCTCTAAAAAATAAAATGTATTTCATAAAAAATGTTAAATACGAGTATACATGTATTGTAAGAAGAAGAAGACATAAGTAAAAGTAGGTTGGGTTTACGTGACACGACATTTTGTCAGAATTTATTTATTAGCTCTACACCGGGTTTTACGGAGTTGATTACTAGCTCCTCTGTCTGTCTGTCTGTCGCAACTTTTTTTTTTATTTTTATGTGCTATGATGACAAAGAACAATGAAATTTGGTATGTAGTGAATCTTTATAGATCAAGTTTTTGTTAACTGTTTTGTTATTACGAGATTTCTGGGACTTTGTAGCGATTTTAATTTACCTGGCTTTTCACTGTGCTTTTACTTAGGAAGCTGAAACTTTAATCAATTTTGAAGTGGCAAAGCAAGTATGCACAATCTAATTAAAATCTGCTGTTATAATGAGCTACACTTCCCTACGCTCTATAACATCTGAGCCAAGTTTATTAGGGGTCAGGTCCAAGTAAATTAATATTCAAATATTTAAATTAGGGTCTTGTCCTTTTCTACCAATCAAAACTATATTTTCCTGTCATGATTTTACCAGCTGTGATATGATTGGCTGAATGCAAAGTTCACTTGGAAATTACCCCTAATGGAGTTGGTTCAGATGTTAAGAGAGTGTAGTGAAGCGTAGCTCATCATTATTTTAATTAGATTGCAAGTATACATGTACTTTACTTAGCAATTCAATATCAATGAACAGATCATATGTGTAATTTTTAATCGTACAAATCAGACAAAAAAGCATGGATAATTGTAATTTGTAACCATGGTCGATACAGAATATCGTAATTAATATTCACTTGTACCGGATTGTGTAATTGTGAATTGTATTCAACAGAAATAGATTTTATGCGACGAAACGTACTTAACCCTTATACCCCCTTCACATACACTGATTTTTCTTACGAGTCTTACGAATTTCCAACTCGTAGTCAATCGCAAGCGTCTACACATTACTCGCTGGTATCCGTAAATAACTCGTCATAACTTGCAGACCCCGTATGTATCCGTGAAAGGGGAGGCAATTTTTTGACATGTCAAAACTTTTCTTATGATTGTCCATGGAATGATTTTCCCATAAATAACTTGTAGCAATCCGTAAGTATCGTAAACTGGTCGCAACAACACGTAACCCTCCGTAAACTGGTCTCATGAATCCATAATTAACACGTAAACAATATGTTTTACGACTTGTTACGGTTAGTTTATGGATTGTTACGAGTGCTTACATGTAGGTGTTGTTTACGGTTTCATTCAGGTCATGTTACAGTGGCTTTACTGATTGCTACAGATATTACGAGCCCTTAACGTGCAGTTACGAGTATGTTACGAATATAAACGTATACCTTGCGATTTCGTAAGATAAATCTGTGTAATTGAAGGCACCATCAAGCAATTTTGAATCTCTGTTACTGCATACTTGAGTTAAATTCATGTACCGTAATACATGTACTGTATAATCAAATGAGATATGAAGTACTACATTCAAAGGTAAATTATAAAATTTTGTGATGCTGCATCATATTGTTTATATAACCGTTGATGTAGAAACATATTGTTAAACTAATTTAGCGTCTTACATAGGATATAAGACACGCTATCGCTACCTCTTTGTTTTCATTATCATTGATGTCTGATGAGAAAATTACTCACACTTATAATATTATCATTATTTGCAGGTAGACGAAGATGCTGTCAGAGGCATGTCAGATTCAGATTTATCAGAATACCTCCCGAAGAAAGGAGATCGTTTTGCCTTAAAAGACTTTATTACTGAAGGACTCGCGAAACCCAAATCAAGAAAAGCAGGCCTAATGGATCGATTAAGAGACAGACTTAGAAGTAACAGGGCTAGCTCTACAGACACATGCACTGATGAACCAGAATCTAACGTAAAGAAAATTCCAAAGTTAAGTGCAAAGAAACAAGTGCATAAAGTTCACCTTGGATGGTATCACTTCGAGGAAAAGCAGAAGATTTATCTGTATGTAAGAGCAAAGGCAGGAGGAGGTAAAAGAACATTGATGTTAAACAAAAACATGAACAAACATTCCCTTATTCAAAAATGCCTGGATCTTTTCTTCCCAAACGGCAAAAGTTAGCATGGAGAACTGAAGGACATGGATGTTGAGTTAACAGATTTCCAACTGAAACCTCTAGAGGACGATGAAACAACATTGGGTGATATAATAGACAAGGCTAAGCTACAATTTATTCACTTTTACTTACGCACAAGACTCCAAAAGCAAATTTCAGATGATTATGATGATAGGCAAAAAGAGGAAGAACACGACCAAAAATCAAGTATTTGTAGCACATCGGCAATTTCTTGTAAAGTTAACCAAAAGTCTACAGAATCGAATGACAAACCAGAGAAGATCACTGAAGGTGCCGAACAGGATGAACACGACTCAGGATCAAGTATTAGTAGCCCATCCGCAATTTCATGTAAAGTTAGCAAACAGTCTACAGAATCGATTGACAAACCAGGGAAGATCACTGAAGGTGCCGAATGTGATGTCCTGATGAAACAAGGTTCAAACGAACATCCTTCAATTCCTGATTCAGCAGATGATGGCAGCTCATCGCTACCGGATCATCTTTACTTTCCAGTTTGGGAAGACAGTTTAGAGAAAGTGGCATTCACGCAAACTGAGCCAATATTAAAAACTGTTCGCGAGCCTAAAGAATTCGGAATTGTAGTCCAAAGGGGGCACGTTCTGCGAGAGCTAATCCAAATATTCAAAGAAAACCCAGACGTTGACTTTGGAAGAGACATAATAACTGCCACCATAATTCTTCCAAATGGAGAAAGAGAACAAGCCTATGACAGTGGGGGCGTCATGAGGGATATGCTAACTGAATTCTGGGATGACTTTGATGAACAATGCACCACTGGAACGAATTTGAAAGTCCCATATCTACGCAACGATATGGAAGTGGCAGATTGGAAAGCTGTAGGAAGGGTCATAGCCTTAGGATGGATTCTACAAAAGGTACTACCCATTCGACTCGTCCCCAAGTTTGTAAATTCCTCCTTGTATGGAATGGTTAATGACAGTCTTAAGGAAGAATTTCTTCAGTTTATTCCCCAGAGTGAAAGCTGGATTATTTCAAATGCTCTTGAAAACATGGAAAACGTCGAAATGGACGAACTTCTCGAGATCCTATCAACTCATGAATGCAAAGTTAAAGTTACGAAAGATAATCTTGGTGCCGTTATTGATCAAATCGCACA